>CM076576.1:231945722-232191912 GCA_034641835.2 Pinus albicaulis
CAAGCAAACAGGGGGCTAGGATGTTGTCGAGCCTTCAAGGAATGCATTTCCCTTGAAAACACATCATCCTTGAAGCCTCCTTGGGCCTGTTGTCCTTTGATAAAATCCCCTATGCTGATTTCCCTTATAAAACCTGTGTGTTTGAGAAGAAATGCCCAAGGGCCTCCCCTTCCCCTTATTTCAACCCCCCACTTAGCCTCTATTTTATTCGCCTTTGTCTCCCCTTCTATTCCCTTTCTTACCCTTCAAATCCCCCCAAAATCCCCTTTAATTTCTTTCCAAATCCTTTATACCCACTTCCCCTTTCCATACCCCGCCATGTGTTACAAATGAACTCTATTGTAAAGTTTATGTTATAATATATGTAACCCGCCCCTGTTTTCATCGCAAAGCTTACATCGCATTTTCACATGTTCATGTTCGAGCAATCTATCGCAAATATTTGCGATGCGATATGTTCGCGCCCCTCGCACTTTCCGCCCATCGCAGATTGCACTCATCGCATGATCGCATTTTCACTTGTCCGTTCGATTGATCCATCGCAAACATTTGCAATGCGATCAGATCGCGTCGCAAATTCTCCACCGTCGATTCCCGTGCGAACCCAACCGTCGTCGCATTCCCAATCGTTTCCCCTTCCTCGATTGCAATCGCAAATTATAAGTATGCGCCCCCCTCGTCCATCGCGATTGAGATTCCCCGACTAAACCTTGGCCAACCGTTGGGTTTAAGATCCAACGGCTCGAAGAAAATCGCCATCCGCCTCTGGCTGGGTTCCTCCTCATTGCATTTCACTGCCTTCCCTTCACATTTCTTTGTATTTTGTTCGAAGTACAAAGTCTAAGACTTTACACTAAAGTCTTATGTTTCGCAGTTATTTTCGCCCACTTACATATATCATTCCGCTGCTCGATCCCTACCGTTGATCTTCACTCCCAGGCCACGATCTAACGGTCTGTGCTGCATCCTGCCATGAAACCCTATTATTCGTAAGTCTTTACCAGTTCATTGCATTTTGTCACCATTGTTTGGTGAAAGCTACCATTCGGCCGCCGCGCTATCATATTTTTTGGCCTCCGCTCCACCAGTCTTCCATTGCATTGATTGTCTACACACAGTCGTGAGTTTTTGCAAAGTACAAGAGTTGAAACGCCGACATAATTACACAGTATGGATGCCGCAGTAAGTTTCCCACTGACAGAGGCAAGGAATTTAATGAAGGGTAGGTTTCCACACCAGTAGAATGTCTTCTTCCGAAGAAGGACAGATTGCCCCTACCGTTTGATTATATGCCGTGCTCCAGAAGAGATCTCCGCTCAGAACGCAGTCCAAGGAGATCTATGCATTTTCTGTTCAAGTATGGCGGACCATTCCGCTTTTCATTGCCATTTTGTTTATTCACCAAAGGTACTACAAAGTACAGCTAACCAGAATGCATCTGAGACATACCCGGAATTAATGAAGCCCGACGAAGACCACTCTTTTCTCAAAAGAGTGCCAAAAATTAAGGCTCAGAGTTTAAAACAGAATGGGCTTTGGCCCTCTCTTTCTTTTCTGAATTTAATGTTATATTTAGTGTTCTACCTACTTCCTCTGCTCTTTTTCAGCTATAAGAACTATAAGGAAGTTGTTGTAAAGGTTGTTGATGAGTTATCAGAGAAATGCAAGCAGTTCCTTCTGAGATAGGAACTCTATGTATAATTGTAACATAGGCCGAGTGAGATGTATTCAGATTGAATGACCAAGTTATTGGCTATGTTGTACCTGATTGGTGTTGATATTTAATATGATGAGCACATTTCTTTGGATCCTGATCTAAAGCTACGGTGATGTTTTTCTATCTTTGTGTTTATTTCATTTCATTTCAGTTCTTCTGGCTCGCATCAGAAATTTGGCATAAGATTCACCCATGTTAGGTGCCTTATGTTGCTGCTCTCCCAACCCTTTATGTTTTCTACTTATATGTGTATTTGAATATTGATTTCATTTGATTTAACCAGTGTAGTGGATGTTATTGCCTGCTCCCTGATGTATGGATTGATGGAATCTATGTTCAGATGTGCTTGTTAGGATTTAGTTGAATGCGTTGAGAAAACTGGGAGGTTTAGAACTTTTCCTCTACCTCATTAGGACCTTTCCATTCCAATTAAGCCTTTCCAAGTACCCTTGTGCTGCCCCGGATTGTGTCCAAGCAGGTCTGGAGTTAAATGACCTCTGACCTGATCTATAGACATAATTAGATGGTTCTCCTTCTTTTTCTTTCAGTCCTTGATGTCCCATACCACCTTATCACTTTAGGATCCAAGGCTTTAGATGACTAGCCCAACTGAAAGCTTGCATGTTGAATAGCAGGTAAATCCTTTCTTGACTCCATTGCCCAATGGACTTGGTATTCCCTGGAGTATTTCTCCTCTGTCTATATCCTTTGTTGCCCGGCCTTTTCTCATGACGAACCCTTCCTTCCTGATTCTCAACAACCAAACTCTAAATCAAACAAAAAATCCCTATGCCTATAACTAGCCTAATATCTTAAACTTGAGCTTCAAAGCCATATGCTTTGACTATTATAGAAAGATCCCTCTCTGGACCTAGGAGGGTTGGATCCTAAGGTCTGAAAGTGGTTCTATGTTGTCTCATCTTTTGGTATTGCCAACCTTGCCAAAACATGGGAACCCCAACACACGCCAAGAATCGATCCCGTAGATCTCCCACTGCACAGGGTCTACCACAGGCCCGAGCAAAAAACCCTCAACAACAAAGGCATCCCCTTGAAGCCGAAATAGCTCCGATACCAAATGTAGGTTTTAACCCTGAACAGAAATTATCTACACACGAATCTTATAACAGAAAATAAACAATAGCGAGAGCATAAAACATAAAAAAGATAAACACAGAGATTTTCCCCTGGATCCCAAATCGGGACGACCAGCTTGATTTTTCATTATATTCTTTTTAGTGTTACAACACATATATATACATGCTGAAGCATACATAAACCCCAATCCATAAACCCTGGATTAGAACATAACCGTAGTTCCCTTGACCGGATCTACAAAAATACCAAAATAAAACCATCATACCCAAAACCATGTGCAAACTCATGCACAAAACATGGGTGGGTCCGCCATGAGTGGGACCGCATACCAAAAATTTTGTCTGGCAATCGCCCCCGACGACGGGGGCTACCGCCCCTATGACCCCCCCGCTACGCCCCGCCGCAACGTACATCACGTGGGGCTAGTCGTGGAAAGAATATAACACATACCCAACACTAAAAACCCTATTCCACTCTTAGAATTCATTTCCCCTTGTAAAAATAACTTTCCTTTTGATAATATCCCTTTCCCTATTTTATAACCCTTTCCCCTTCCTAAATCCCCTTTCCCTATTTAAAAACCCATTTCCCTTTGAAAAACCCTTTCCCCTTTAATAACTCTACATTATTTAAATCAAACATGCAAAAACCACTTTTGCATAGTTTAAAAACATTAAAGTATTAAGCGAACCCCACTTTCCTTTGACTTAATCCCCCTCGGTTAATGCCTTTCTCCCATTATTTCATTTTTATCTACAACCTATTATATTTCATTAACCCCCATATTATATTAATTCCCCATTTCATATATATTTCCCGACCCCCCTTATTTTCTTTTAGCCTATAGTTTTTATATTTCACAAACCACCCACGCCCCCCCCCTCGCTATCCTTTTTAAACCTTCACACTTACCTCACTCCACTATCTTTTTTTAACCCATTCGCATATATAATACCCGAGTCCCACTTTATTTAAACCCACATATCCATATACCTCCCTCCCCCCCCCGATCCTATCCAATCGATCTAACAACACATAAACCGTTCGCACCCCTCAATGTCCAATTTTTAAAACCAATGGGGGGGGTGCAAAATGGCTAGTTTCATACCCTCACCCCCTTGCCACGTGGCACTCCCACATTTAATCGCACCCCCCAGCCCAAAACCACCAAACTGCTTTTCGTGATTCGATAAACTACCAAATCATCTCTGCGCCTTACGATGAAACCACCATTCTTTTAAAATAAACCCCGCACCATGCAATTAGCCCCAATGTTTAAAACAATAATAAAACCCCTCATTTCCATTCTGTGACTATTTTTCTATTGAATTGCGGAAAGAGACTTGAAAGCCTTTATAGACCAAAGTTGAATCCCGCTGCCACCTGAACCTTCTGCAAGACCAAAACTTCAAAATTCCAGGTAATTCTAAAGCACCTAAAACCCTTAATTAAGCACAAAAACTGATAATTGAATGAATTGATGACCTCCCAAAGCATACAAACCGCAAACCCTCTACAACCACCTGTGGTAGATGTTGACCTCACCCCTTTGGCTGATAAAGACTTCAAAATTAGTGATATTGTCACCGATTTCAACCTTTTGGAGCTCCACTGCTAGAGCCATGATAAATTCATTGATCATGCTGATGATATCCACCTTTGGGACTCAAACCTACCCAAATACATATTCCCACAAACCTAAAAGTTCTCAGAACTCATCATACTATTCCATGTAAGCTATTTACCCAATGAAAGAGATTTAGTGACCCCAAACCAAGAAATCCTTTTTACAGTTACTGCTCAATCCATCAATTAAATGTTGTAGATTCAACCACAACCTGATGAAGTGCCATTATCCATTGAAACCCTTACTAAACTCTACTTGAAGCTTGAATTTCCTAAAAGATTCCAAATATTTCAGACTTTCCCCCCTCCATCAGTAGAAACCCCTAAAATAAATCCTCCATACTCAGCTTCTATGTTTTCAGAAAGAACCACGCAGATTTTTACCATGTTGTCATGTATTTTAGGATATTTCACTGATGAGCATGTAGATGCATCTATTCTTGGTTTCCTATCCACATTTTTCCCAAGTCAGCCTCCATCTTCAACCTTCAATTTTGCTCAATATCTAGCAGATGCAACCCATGATCAGCTAGTTAAGCTGCCAGAAGAAGGAGTATTCAAATACTCCTCAATTTTGTGTTACATGTTTATATATTTCCAATCAGAAAGGTTTACATTTAACCTCCCAAAACTAGACACAGAGGGTAATCCCCAATCTGTTGTCTTTTGGACATCCTTGAGCAGAAAGGATTCCACTAAATCCAACTTCAAAGAATTCATTGATTCATTTGTTTATCTAGTATTTAATATGATAAGAAGTAGCATTCAACCTAGAATCAGTGAAGAGATAAAGAACGTGTTACATTTTTCAGGCAAAGTAAAACAGGAGACTGGTATTTTTACCAAAATCATACAGAAATTAGAGTGTATGGAAGCCAACTAACTCCATACAAGCTTCCAAAATACCTCCCAATGAGGATATTTTCTTTAGAATACATTAGAAAAATATTGAATTCAGATCAAATCAATTTCCTTTCAGCTAAGAAAAATACTCAATTCAAGATTAAGAGCTAATTAATGCCTTTCATATGTAATAGTAGAAATGATGGACATCAAGCATACAAATGTTTACAAGATTTTAAGTTCAACAACAGCTTCAAATGGTCCTATAACCCCTTCGGTGTCATAAGTAAGTTAATAGTCAAATTCAAATTGACCCCTTTCATTCATGAGTCAAAGTCTAAATTTGAAAAGTATTCCAACCAGTCAGAGTGGTTGGAAAATACTTTAAAGGAGGTAGAGAAGCGGGTTGATACTAGTTCCATCCTACTTACTCCAGACCCACAGGACATAAATTCAAAGAGGGCAAGAGAGGAAGGCTCTTATTCTGCAGAAACCACTTATGATATTAAGTTCAAGCTTATGTATAGGAAGAAGGAAAAACTGAATCCAGTGATAGAACAGGAAGATATAGTTGATACAGTTGAAACTATTGAAACATATAAGTTTTTAGAGATAATGCACCTCCAACCATTTCAGAAGAAACACAGCTACCATCAACCTCCAGTGCATAAATAATTCAAAAATAGCATAGTGCAGAGTTTTCATTATCTAGCAAACCAGTGGATAAAGAGAAATATATAATGGATAAATACAAAGAAATCAAAATCAGGAATGAAGCATTGAAAGTTGTAACATATGCCCAGTGCTGGAAGAAAACTCCAAGTGACCAGAACAGATTTCTATCAACATTTGATTACAAAACAAGAAATATGCAAATGACATTTTTACAACCAGCAGTGCAGGCCCCAAAATCATCAGAAGATTATAATAAGACAACCTTTCAAGTTCTTGCCAAAGATGTGCACCCAATGGATCAGATTGATTTACACAAATATTTCCTCATTAAAAGGCATTCCCACAAGAAAAGTGCTCTTTCAAATCTTTGAAAAACTCTTTTACCTCCAGCATGAGGTAAATCATATTTTTGTAAACAAGACTACATTTACCAAGTATACTGAGGCAGATGATATTTACAGGAGGATGTTAAAAATCAAAATTCCAGATGAAGAAGCCTAGGAAAAATGGTGTGATTTACTGTGACAAGTAAAAGAAAATACAGGTAAAATAATGCACAGGTTAAAGAAAGACAGATGAAAGACAAATGAAAGACATATGAGATGAATACCGATGAAAGACAACCAATGTGAAAGAGACAACCAACATGAAAGAGACAGCCAGCATGAAAGAAACAAACAGATGATATCAATCAAATAAAACAGGGACAACTTTCAGTTAGTTAATATGTGTCTCTATCTTCTTGCATGAAGATATTTTATTTTCCTTAAATAAATCTTAAATAAATTGATAGGATATTTTGTAATAATTTGTATAAATACTTCATAATTCGAAGTATGAAAGGTCGATTATGTGCATTTTTCTATATATTTCTATAGCTGATTGATCTATTTACCTGAGAGTTACTGGAATCATTTCCAGTTGACAGACATGACAAGTAATAAAGGCATTTATTTACAGGATTCATGTGTCGAGCTATCTCAGTGAAGTATATTTCAATTGTTCATGTTATTTTCTTAAGTATTCCATAAACTTGCATGTTTTCTAAATTTAAATGTTATAACAGGAATTTTATTGCAATCCTTGTTTAAATACACTCTGTTTTGAACTGTTATCCATTTTTATGTTTTCTTCTGATATCTAGTTTAGAGAATCCTTAATTTCTCTCTGATCCTGATTGACCTCCTTCACCTTCCTTCACTATTTGGTTTAAGGAATTCTTAACTGCTCCTTGATCCCGATTGAAAACCACTTCACCATTCAGCCTTAAGATCTGATTTTTCTCAGCTACCCTACCCTGTAACACTTCCTTTATAATTTGATCCTGTTCTGTTTTCAAAGCATATTGACTCCATAACCCAAATGGAAATGGAAAGTCATATATCCATCTAAATCATTAATTCCATTAAACAACCAATCAATCAATCAAAACAACCCAAACAAACATACATAACTAGCCTAAAATCAATTAAAACAACAAAGTTAAATCATATAGAGAGAGCCCTCTCTGAGTTTAGGAAGGCTAGATCCTAAGCTCCAAAAGTGGTTTGTAGTTACCTATGATATTTCTTTTTAACGCTTAGAACAACCTTTGGAAATTTTGGAGAGCTAACAGTAAGCAAAAATTTTAGTTTCTTAAAAACTTAGGTTATTTGCAATAGAAACTAATGCTAAGAGGCCCATTTGATTACTATAGTATCGTGCCTAATGGCAGGGACTAATAATACACTACAAACTTTTAAATAAGAGAGAACATTTTAAGTTGCGAAATTGTTGAAGTTAAAAGTAATTTCTATATTATTGAATGAAAGTTATTCAAACTTTTTCCAAATTCATACGAGCATGATAATACATGAGTAGTTCCATTAATTTACTCAGACTTTATTAAATGAAAGATATTGTTTAATATAATAGGAGAAAATAATGTGAATAGTCTGTCTAATTTACCTACACTCTTTATTAAATGAAAAATATTGTTTAATATAATATGAGAAAGTAATGTGAATTTGTTTTGCGGGTTTTTTGATTTTAGTATAATGTTTATATAATATAAAAATAATCTGAAATGTTCTTCTGTTCACCAAATAAGTCTATTTATCAATGTATCAATGTGCAGTTTAATTAAGTTGACAAGATAAGTTTGATATCATAATTTATTTGTATATTGTAATTAAAAAACAAAAAAAAAATTGTTAAAAGTGTAAATTAGAAGATTATTAAAATAGAAAATTTGTGGACTCATACATGTTGGACACCTAATCCGTCAAAAGTTAAAGTGAGGTAGTTGAGCAGTCAAAAAGAGTCCAAGAGACGTTGAAATATGATTCCAATAATCACACCCATGTATCATAAATGTACATCTATAATTAATAGAAAATTGAATTCAGGTTTATCCTTTATATCTACTATCTTCTCCATGTATGTTTAACATTTTAATATAATGTTTATATAATATTTAAAAAATAATATGAAATTATTTTGTGTTTGCCTAATAAATAGATTTATCAATGTGTAATTTCATAAATTTCTCAAGATAAATTTGATTGCATATTTTGTAATTTAAATAAAAACAAAAACTAAAAGTGTTTAAAAGAAATAAAAATGATAAAATGCATATTAGAAAGTTACTAAATGATAATTTTGGTCAAACCTTTTATTAATAAAAGCATCACATATGTAACATTAAAATGAAAAAAAAAATCAAATCCAAATGAAAAAATACTAAATAATATTTTATTTTTTTTGTAAAAATGTAAGCATCACATATGTAACATTAAAATTAAAATGAAAAAAAAAAAAATCCAAATGAAAGAATATTAAATAACATTTTTTTGTAAAAAATTTTATTAATAAAAAATTATATAATGATTTAGATTTTTTTTAACTTTTGATCTATGAAGAACTTAAAGGGATCAAATATCATTTTACTATAGAAAAGGTTTGCAACTCAAGGGATTTGATCTTTCTCTAAACTTGATAGTTTTGAAGTTAAGATGAATCTAGAAATCAAATATATTCTTAGATATCATTTTTGGGATTAGACTGGGTTAAGTAAGTCATTCATCTATGGCCATTTCCATGAGAAGTAGTCGTAATTGACTAATTTCTCATGATTTTTGAATAGTCCACTATATTCTTATTATTTGCATTTTCAGTCATTTAACATTATAAATTTGTATTTTTATTGTAGTAATATATAATCGTACATGTATAATCTTAAACATATTTAATCTATTAAGCATCCGTAGGATCAAATCATCACAGATCTATCTTAATCAAGGATCTATTAAGAGCTGAGAGGGATCAAGTTTGTCAAGGTGCAACCTTTCTTCAAGTTTTGCACTCAAAAAAAAGTTTGTACCTCGAGAAATTAGATCTCTAGAATGTTTGATAGATCAAGAATTAAGATAAATCTACTCTATTAGTAAATTAAAAATTACTCATTTAATAACTAAATTATAATAATTTTTTCTTCTCAATTTTTCGCTTAAAAAAGAAAAATAGAATATTACCATTCAAAATGCCTTTATGAAACAACTTCCAAATAGATACGATTGGCAATATTTTTCCAAGTAATGTGATTATGAATCACTCCCTTTATTGAATTTTTTATCTCTTCATAAAAAGTTTCTCGTACATACCATGAAAGAAAACGTTGAATAACAAACCAATGTTTGTTTTGTTCAATTCCCTTGTCCGCGAAACACTGTGAGCTGGAGCATTGAAAATAGACGTGAGCAAAACAAAGAGGGAGCCATTAAGTTGTTTACTTGAGAGTTGAGTGGGGCAGAGGGCAGACTCTCTGAAAACAAACAACGCCCCTCTGCCCACTCAACTCTCAAAGTCTATGTCAATCGCTTTGTCTTTCGTTTTACCCACCGCCCCTCCGCCCTACTACTCAACCAATCTGTTACACAAGAGATGCAGATTTGTTACGTTCCTTCTATTACGAGAATGGTGGGTGGTGGTCTTCCACGAAATGGAAAAACAAAAAAAAAAATTTCTTTATGGGTGGTCTGGTCTTCAATCATACCATGAAAAAGGATACATATATATGTAGAATTTTTCGAGTGAGTGGGTGGAGCGCAGAGATGAGAAGAAGGCGTGGGGAAATTGCTGAATAACTTTATGGGAACTTAGTTGCGATGTATCAATTTATTCTTACAGAGTTATCCCATTGTGAGCTGTGAATTTTACCACAAAGAAAAATTTGGCCAAACTCTGACCACGGACTCAACTCTCGAAGTCCTTGTTGTTGATCGGTCTCTTTCGTTTTCCCCATCTATTTTCGCAATCCAACTCACAGTGTTTAACGGACAGTTGGTCCTCCTCCTCCCATGTAGTTTCGTCTTGGACGTTTTCTTTCGTGGCATGTACGTAACACACTTTTCATAGAGAACATCACCATCACATTCTTTGGAAACTCTTGCGAATCATATATGGTTGGAACTTGTTCTAGAAACAGTCCTTTCCCACAAAGTTAGTAATAGTATATAAAGACATATAAAAAAAATTTACCATCAATTTGTCTTAGAATAATAAGAGATATCAAGTGACTCATGTTTTCTCCCTACACAAGCTTAGAGGTTTGGGTTGTGTCCGACTCACCATGTGACACTGACGACATTGCTGGAGATGTTATAAATTTGCTACCTGATTGTGCTTAAGATAGTGGTTCTTTGATGATCATGGTAGCTCCTTGTTCTGCATTCCTTTCTAAATCTATTTTAAGACTCATCTTAGTGCTCTTTCAGTAGATTATTTTGAATTATTTACCTACACTGCCTGTATCTAAAGGTGATTCTTCATCTCTTTGTCTTTTTCATCCTTTCTCTTAAGGAGTAGGAGTCTATGAAGTTGAGGTGGACACAAGTTGTTCTTCGGCTTCTTGCAAAGTGTTCTCTATCCATGTCAATTGATTCATATACCTTTCAATCTCTGGCCTCTGAGTGTGGATATAAGGAGTGGTTTTGTGTTCCACCCTTAACTTGGAAATTAGGCTCAGAGGATCATGCGACCATGTAAAACTCAGATTAGACTTCATTTTTTTTTAAATCCTGTCTGCTTCTTCTCCTGTTGTCTTACTATTTCAAACAAAGGGACCAACTTGTGTTTTAATCCTGAACTGGGATTTCTTCTTTGCTGAGACAAAATGAATTTCATCAAAGTTAATCATTTGTCTTATGTACTCGAGGGAAAATAGTCTCATTGGGAGGTATTTGAGCAGCTTGTATGGTCGCAATTCACACCCATACACCCTGATCTCTGTATAATTTTGGTATAGGTATCAATCACCAGTTTTAGCTAGCTCTGTCAAATGCAGACCTTCTTGATTTCTTCACTAATTCTTGGTTCTATATTACTGGTCAACAAGTTTATCACTTGATGAATGAACCGTTCAATGTATTCCTTGAATGTGTATTCCTCTGAATCTTTCATCACTAGGGCCAGGGAAGTCCAACAAATTATTGATTGTGGATTCCCTTCCTCATCTAATTTCTGCAATGAAAACTGGAATTTGTCTGCTTGGTAATAAATGAACATATAAACCATAATGGAAGCATACCTGAATACTCCTTCAGTTGGTAACTTAAGGAGTTGTTCATGTATACTATCAGTTAAGAATTGATTGAAATTAAAAATGACTAAAGGCTTATGGTCTGTAGAGAAGATTGACAAGAAACCTAACAGGGGTTCATGTACCCATTCATCAAAGTAATAACCTAAAAGGCGAGACAACACAAAAATGATTTATTTGGCTTGATCAAGGAACATGGAAGAGGGATAAGGTGGATTTTTCCTAGGAAATTTGGTATGTTCACGCAAGAAAATATCAAAAATATGTGCTCTTTTGGAAAAATCTAATTTCTGGTAGATTTAAGTCAAGGTTTCTATAGAAAACGGGGCGTTGGTTTCCACAGAAGGGGCTTGCATCATTTGATCAATGGTTTTAGAGGCCATGGTGAGTAACACTTCACCACTTGGGGTTATAATAAATCTTTGGTTTGGTACATAAGACATGACATTTTCTAATAAACTAGAGAGGAGTGAAGGTTTGGGGGAAAATGTAATGAAGCAGTTAGTTGCCCGGTCAATTTCATGAAGTTATCAATAAATTTGTCTTCGAACCCAACAATACGGTTCGAAAAGTTCAAACTCTGTGAGTATCTGCAATTTTATAATCTTTGTACGCAATATTTCCCAATTTTCATATCATATTTGGAATATTAAAGTCCTTGATTTTCTTAATGAATTAAGTAAATAAAAGGGTGGAGGGACCCACAATCCTCAATAAGAATAAATATCCACTTTGTGTGTGTGAATGTGGATTAATTTAGACTAGATCTGCAAAAAGAGGTAGTTGAGCAACTACTAATGTGAATGAGATTGGAGATCATGTCTCATTTAATGAGAGAGATCATGGAGGGTTGATTCAGTCAACTAAGATCTTGAAGATGTCAAACAAAGGGTCATTGAGCATTAATGATCAAGTGATGGAGGATCATGTGCAAATGAAGCACACATGATGGAGGAGGTGTACATTGCACCTAGACTGTTTGGTTGATTTGGTCAAACAACGCAGTCCCACTTGGAGGATCTTTTCCACATGAGACTGCGCAGTTGAGATTAGGGCCAAGGCTTGGGATGGCTCAATCATTATAAAGGAGATGAAGGCAAAGGTGAAAGGCATCTTGGATTATTTGATGTATGATCTTTTAGATCTGGAATTGTCAAGTGACATTCCACTGCATTCTTGGGCTGTTTAGCAGAGATTGTAGGTGTTGTTTAGCACAGGGTGTTCCCAGGTGGGAATCCATCCTCTTTCCTTGAGTGATCTCTAAGGAGGAGGTTTGTACTTGATTATACATCAAGCTTTAAGTGCCATTTCCTTTTTCTAATTTCTGTAGAACATCCATATTCAGAAATCTGCAGATTTCTGAAGATCAGTTTGGAAGGTGGAGGTTGTCTTCAGTACTTCAGCTGGAGAACAAGGTGAGGGATTATTCCCATCACTTGGGCTTATAGATCAGTACTCCTAGAGCCACATTGTAGGCATCAGGCCAAAAGTTATTGACCTCCTAGCAGCAGTATTCTCCTCAAGAATAATGTTGTCCATATTGCAGATCTGAAAGGAGGAAGGAAGTTGCTAGTACTTCAGATAGCAATCCAGTGGAGGACCATTCCTCCACATTTCCATCAGTCTTGCCATCAACCTGGAGTTTATTACAGCATATTTCAGCAGGAAGAAGGCCTATCTTAACCTCACAGCGCAGTTTTCAGAGGCAGTTGTGTTGCAGCAGCTGCAATCATCTTTTGGAGGATTGAGAAGCTAGATCTAGAGCTTCTAGCTCATAGATTTGAGGAAGGGATCATCCCTTCAAGCATAGATCTGATTTGAGCATACATTTCAGCCATCTATTCTTCAGATCTAGCTTCAAATCTATATTTCCCAGCAGATCAAGGATCAAACCCTGGGGAGGTGATTTTTCCAAAGTTGCAGATCTGGAAAATCCTTTCTGGGTTATCCTCGGAATCCATCACAGTGGCCAGATCTTGAATCTTGGCATCATCAAAGCTCCAGTTTTGAGTATATCTTCATTTCTCTTTTCATCTTGCAACTCCATGTTTATATTCTGCTGAAGAGACAACACAATATTTGCTGCAGAGCCTCAACAGTTACACTATACCTTCTTCACACATGTTTTCAGGGTGATCCTAGCTCATATTTTTGGCTAGATCTACCTATATCTTGTACTTGTGTAACTGATTCATCTCCAATATAATAGAATGGCTCAGCTATTTCTGCATATTCCGATTTGTACTTAGATTTATTGTTTATCCTATTGTAAGTTCTTATATTGTGTGAAGTATTATTGCATTCTTCCGTTTGGGGATATTACAGTGGTATCAGAGCATGATCTTTGGCTCAGCTTGTGGACACTTCATCTTTTTACATTGAAAGAAGAACAGATAGATGAGATCTATCATGGAGGATGAAAAATCTGTCACTCATTTATTTAGATCCATGCAAGATCTCTCCAAGGAGGTCTATCAAATATTGGAGGAAGAACAGAGAGAAGATTCAAGAAGAAGATGTGATGAGGAAAGTACTTCCTATCAGCAACAAAGAAGACCGGAGAATCCTAGATCTTCTCATAGATCCACTATGCCCACTTTATTTGAAGAATGTGAGAGGTATAGAAATGAAAGAAGGCATGAAATTGAGACTCATGAGACTCTCAGTCTGTATCTTGAAGAGTACAAAGCACAGTCTAGAGCTTTCAAGGAGAAGCTAACTCTCCAACAATTCTTCCAGATTAGAGAAGAAAGAGGATCCTATAGCAACAATAGGAGAAAGAGGCATAATAGATTCTATTTGCCTACATTTGATGGATCTTCCTCAAGCAATGTCAAGGCTTGGAGGAGGGAGTTAGATTCATTTTTCAAGCTACATCTTGTGGCTGAAGAAGAGGCTATTCAAATTGCAGCACTTCATCTCTTAGATGAAGCAGAAGATTGGTGGTTTGGGCACCTAGAGCATGCAAAGGTGACCAAGTATTCATATTTCTTTCACAAGTTGAGAAAGAAGTTTGATGTGGAGAAGACAGAGTTGTGCTACAAAGGGGCATCTCCCAAGGAAACCAAGGAGAATGTCAATCTTGTCACTCTGGACAAGAGGTCACTACTTTCACCACCTGTTGCAGAAGTACTTGTATCTGGAGAAGAGACACTTGCATCTTTGCAAGATAGTCTTGAGCTCTTGATATATGGAGTCCCATGCATGGATCAGGAGGTGCATGAGGAAGAGGAGGAGGATACCAGCACTGGTACACTTGAAGAAAAGAGGCCATCACTCTTACCAGCAGTTGGAGATATATTGTCCCGGTTGGAGGAACTCTTGTGTTTTGTCAAGAGGTTCCCGCATATTAGTTGATCCAAGGTATGCATAAAATTTCAGCACACATTGTTTCGAGATCGATGCATGACCAAGGATTAGAACAAAATGTTGATTTGAAGCAAAAACATATCACAGCGCAGAGAACCCTTGATCTAATCAAGGAGGAGACTGAAAACTATTCCTGTTCATCATTGTTGAGCTACATTCAACCCCTTGAGTTGAGGTGTAGAGTTCCAGAAAATGGGATTAGCATTATCCTATGTACAATCGCTGATTATGAGATCAGTATTGTGCCTTACTTTGAGATAGCATATGTATTACCCTGCAGATCTACAGCGTTGTCACTTAGTAGCTGTAACAAAGAAAGGGCTTCATCATTCTTGGAGCATTCTGGAGGTAGCTTCACTCATGAAGCAATGGAAGCAAAGATGACAAATAGTAGACATCTTGAAATGAGGAACCTTTCCTCCCTTCTAGATGACCCTTTCTCAATGAGCCTCTCATTGCTCAAAGAGAAACTTCTACTTGCAGCAAATCCAAAACTTCTTTGGTTTTGGAGGGCCTTTGATGGAGAGAGAATCTCATTAAGAGATCTCATTAGAGATGCATTTCAACATTTCATGAAATGCAAAGTTCTTCAACAGTTTGGAAAGGATGGTATTCTACAAAGGGAGGATGCCATGATTATGCAGTACCTCATTCATCATCCACATGGGAGTGAATGGGTAAGAATGATAAGCAAGGGGTTGCAAAACCACTTGCAGATTTGTATGGGCCAGCATGCTTGGTTATGTTGGTTTCCATTGAGAGATTTTTGTCACTCTCCAAAGGCACCTATTTTTCTGATCCATGCCTTGAAAAACACATATGAAATGAAGAAGGAGGCATGGCTGCGCTGGCTGCTCTTGGGTGAGTATGGATACCACCCAATAGCTCATCATTTTCTGAATCATGCCTTGTCTTTCAATGATAAATTGCAGCAAGGGAAGGCATGTTCATTTTGGTTTCACTTGAGAGAGTTTGGCCACCACATGACATCTCCTATGTCTATGTGTTTTGTATTGAGTAAAAATTGGTGTAATGATCTCATGATGTGCATTAATGATGTTTCTTTGTATTGGGATTATGTGACATCTCCTATGTCCATTAGTATGCTTTTGCTTCATGATGCACATGTGGAGGAGAGGAAGCAGCAAGATCTCTTGTTGCTTGGGTTGCTTTTGGGGCAGTTTGGCTTGTCCATCTTACATGGAGGAGATGGAGGATGGCAGCAAAGGGCCTTACTCCAGTGGTTATTGTTAGGAGAATATGGTTTGACATCTTTGTCCACCCATATTACTTCTTCCCTTCTTCTTTTGCATAACATTGGAATGATGAAGTTTGGATCCAACAAGGCCAACACGGCTAAGTATGAGAGCATCTCAATGCTCAATCTAATTCATGAAACATGGGATGAAGATATGTATTGTGTGATGGAGCTTTTCCTTTGTGAAGGGAACCACCTCATTGTATGCACCTCATGTATTGATGATGATGTTGGACATCATATGGTTGTCACTTGGTACTTCATGATGGGAGGAGGACATCTAACCAAACAGTTGGAGGTCATTCTTTATGCTTTTAAAAGACAACTTTGGAACCAAACATGCATAAGCTATTGCAGCAAATGGAAGAAGCCTTCTTTATGTGGATGCCATTTGGAGGGGAATAGATGGCTTTGCATCTACTTTTGGAGTTGCTTGAGGACAAGCAACATTTTTCTGGGGGGGACTGTAATATTCCCAAATTTTCATATCATATTTGGAATATTAAAGTCCTTGATTTTCTTAATGAATTAGGTAAATAAAAGGGTGGAGGGACCCACAATCCTCAATAAGAATAAATATCCACTTTGTGTATGTGAATGTGGATTAATTTAGACTAGATCTACAAAAAGAGGTAGTTGAGCAACTACTAATGTGAATGATGTTGCACCATTTTTTTGGTCATCTAACCCATTATCATTAGATGAACCCAAGTACACCATGTAAGACCAATTTTACCCTAAGTAAAATTGCTTTCACCATATAAAATAACATTTGTCTATATTTTCTAGTCATATTCACAATTGACAGTTGACATATCGCAGGCCAGTCTCCAGACCTCCCTGAGTCGGCCATCTCTACCCAATACCAATAAGAAAAATATTGATTCTTTAACCGGTGTTTCCCCTAGCGTCTCAAAGACTCCTCATTGCTTGGAACTTTCCCTAGTATTCCTTCTCCTCCTGTCTCTAATCCCAGCTTAGCGAATGTTTGCATGATGCTATCGTCTCGGGCCGACCTTAAACGGCCCGCTTCGGCTAGTCAGCAACCTCAACCTCAACCTCGCCCGCCGCAACTTGCTCCTAGCCCTTCGCCTCAGCTAGTTGGACCTCTTCCTTCTGGCCCTTCTCCTACAACTGGTATTCATGAGCCTCTTTATCCTCCTGGAACGGTTCCTCCAAGCCTTAGCCATTTAGGAGCCGTCCCACCTGGCCATTACCCCTCTGGTCAAATACCATTCCTAGCTCCCCCACCAGGAGTGTACATGGCACCTGTCATGGCCACCCTCTCTCTTCCTAACCTAACCCTTGGGATTCCCATCTGGTACCTTGATCCTCCAGCCGCAACCCTTCCTGGTCAACCCAAACCTTATCTTGCTTTAACCCCGGTTCAACCTGTCCCCATGACTTCTCCCGCTGCAACAGTGCCTCAGCCACCTCAACAGGAACCACCTCCTGTTGTGACTGCTTCGGGTAAGAAGGGAAAAGCTTGCAAGGGGGCATCAAAAGACAAGGCTGCCCCGAAAAACCCTGCCCCTCCTCGGCCTCCAAAGCATACCATCCAGTGTGCCTTGTGTGATGTTGTCGGTCACGCCACACATACTTGTCCTGAATTGCCTCATCTCAAGCCCATGGTTAATGTCGCGTTCCCTGAGTCCACGATTCCGGAAGCCTTGGTTCCTTCCGTGACCGCGGCCAAGAACCCCAAGACTATTCACACAAACCACCCCTGTTCTTTGTGTGATCTCCATGGCCATTACACCCACCTTTGTTCCCGCCTCAAGGACTTTCGCACCTCTCTAGCCGCAGTCTGCCAATTCGAGGCCAAGCGCAACGATTCCACCTCTCCCCTATTTGTGCATTTTGCTTCGACAGAACTACTAGACATGACGGCTCCCATTGACATTCCCCCTCTTGATGTCGAGATGACGGAGCCTTCGTCCACCATCTTCTACCTATCATCATCCATGAGACCCTCAGGGAACATTCCCTCTGAATCCCCCCCTGTTGTTTCTCTTGACCTTCCTTCAGCGATCACCTTGGGCTCAACATTGGTAGATCCTTTATCTGCTTACTCTTCGGTCACCCCTTGTGACGATGCGCATGTGAACCTCTCTTCTCATGATGATGAGTTAGGTAGCTTCGTCATGTCAGGTGGTCTTTCTTCCACCAATCACCCCATCTTCTATCACGATGATGACATTATGGAAGGAATCATCTCCCCTGACTTTCTCTCTGCCCCCTTACATCGAAACCATGCATTTGAACCACATACACCTGGTGGCCATTACATTGCAACCCAATGTTTGGGTAAGGGGGCACCCATATTTGAGAGACCAGGAGAAGTAATTCTCCACAACTCTCCTAGTGCATCTGGTCATGTCGACTCTAGTACCATTATTCTTCCACATTTAGAAGAACCTCTAGAGTCCCATACCACTTCAGATCACTCTCGGGATGATACCCCTTATCGTTCCTTCATTTTACATCTGCAACCCAGTCTCTTAGACATTGTTGTTGACCAACCAATAGGTTTTCTAGGAGAGCATCAGTTCATTATCTCCAAATCCTCTCTTTAGGATAGTGACACCAAGTATGCCAACCCCAAAACTTAAAGTCCATTTGATTCATATATGCAGTACTAAAAGAGATTGGTAATCCTCCATTTCCTTTCTCATACTGCATAACCATAACGAAAACAAATGGCGCACCACATCATTAAAATGTGTTTAGATTCCCCTTTATACATTTTGGCATGACCACAACATGCTTGGGGGCACCTATGCCCCTCAACCATAACCCTCCTCCAAATCGAATTTCTTCACTTACAACACTTGTACTTGGGGCACCACTTTGCCTCCTTACTTGTCTTTGTTCGTGTTGATTTTCGTCATGAGATACCCTATTGTACTCATGTTTTTATGGTCCCCCATTGGACCTTCACTGTGTGGCAGTGCCATCGAGTCGCCCCTGTTTAGAGCATCCGAGTTGAGTCATCATCGCATTTATGGAGTCTATCCCAAGTCCCTTTGTATCCCACTATAGTCCTCCAGCCATTCTTGCTTAGTCCCTCTCTCGTGTCGCACATTATGGCCTTCAGTACCCTTGTCCCCTATCCCTCATGATATTGTGTCAGTCGCTGCCAAGCCATTCATGCCCTTTATTCTCTAACAAGGGAAGTCGTCCAACCACTCTTCCATATCCCTCATTCCACCATCATCATTAGTGTCTATCTGTTCGTCGCCCTACTATTTTCCCTTGTGCCTTAGGTGGGGTTCCCTTATTGCCTCACCTATGGCGGACCTACTTCTGTCGACATCAACTCATTTACTCTAGAAGCCAGGTCTAGGGGGCAGTGTACCTTGGTTCGAGCTCTTCTCAGTATGATCGTGATCTATATACTTGATGGTCCAATGATGCAGCAGTAGCTATTGGTGATTCTCGGGTGTGTGTGAGATGTATCAACCCTCATGAGGGGGTGGCCCTGCAGGTAGCCCCCCACATGCCCGAATGACTTCTTCATTTCTGCCCTTGATGCAGCTCCTCTCATTTTGATGATATCGGCCTCAACCACTTGCAGCGCCTCTTCGATTTGCATGTATCAGTTAGATTTTGCAAGCCCTTCCCCGTGTGTAGGGAGCATTTGGGTATATTTGTATCTCATGTACTAAAATCTTCTTGTATAAGTCCTGAAAGTTATTACAGGCATCGCATGTATGTGGGATTCATCATTTTATTTATCTGGCTCATGTTTAGGCCAGCACATGCTTCATTATTGTGTTCCGTGGTTTTCCGAGCGCCTTATTCTTTGTACTATTGTCTCGGCGGGCATAGGTATGCCTCCCCCGCCGCCTTTAACATTGGTACCACTTCATCACCTAGAGACTTGTTGCACCTGTAAGTCTCGTCTCCTCCGGGTCTAGTCCTTTAGCACATTAAGACTACCTTACATTCCTCTCTCTCACTTCCCTCTTGATACCTAGTGATTGAGTTCTTACAACGTACTTCGGTCATACGATTTTCTCCTAACACTCGTACGTTGGGGGGAATCTGATACACCATTTTTTGGTCATCTAACCCATTATCATTAGATGAACCCAAGTACACATGTAATGTGTTAGCCATCAGTATTTTTTACATGTTAGTGATGACTATATCTACAGCTGAGTTTTCTAGAAACTGATTTCCTTATGTCAATATGTCATCCAGAAAACCCTCCCAAAACTTTTTCGCCCTTCTACCTATTCAGTCCACCCCTGGCGAAATCAAAACCTCATGGTCACTAGCCTATCTAGCTTCCGCCTTCTTGATCTGCCCATCAGCTTTAAAAGTCAAATCCACATCTGTTTCGAAAGTCTCCCCTATGTTAGGAAGTGGCGCTTTAAGACATTTCACCCTTGGCAATCATCAAAAAGCCAAAAAGCCTCCATCTGCAACAGGCCTACCATGACTGACCTCTTACTTTGCAAATGAAATTGGCAAGCAGCCCTAAGTCGCGCCACTCACACCCCCTAGATCTCAGCACTGCATAAAACCCAATCTCAAGCTGACTATTAGGTTTTTCACAGTGTTCTATGGTTTCTACAAAGGCAGGAAATATATTTCATCTCATGGAGTAAATGTTTGAGTTTACAGTTAGAGGAACAGCTGCTTCTAAATGTATTATGAACCTGAGATGAAGCTGAAAAAAAAAAGTCACTCATCAGGACCTTACAGCTTTTTCCAGCATGAAAGTCACAGTAAGAAAGGGACACCACTGTCTTAGCAAACTGGTAAATTGTCAAGGCCCAGAACCTCCTTCATTTACAAGCAGAGGGTTAGGGCGCCTCCTTCATCCATAAGCAGAGGGCGCGGGCCAGTATTGGCTTAGAAGATTGCAAAAATACAGGTTTGACTTGAACTGAAACAAATGAAACAGGGACTCCAGGTTTTATGAATGTGACTGATGATCATAACAGGGATATAGTTGAAATATGCTAGCTCAAAGGAAAGGGGAGTTTGGTCTGATAAAGGAGCTCATTTCAAACTTGCAAATCATGTGAACTGTTGAAGCTTTAAAAAGCATGTCATCAGTAAACATTCCAATCTTAAGTAGTCTGTTTTGTCCACAAGATCAAATGGAATAGATGTTGTTAACAAATGCCATTACACAGGCAGAAAGAAAGTTCTTGGTTTTTCAAAAAAGCACTGACCTTCATAGTCACAAAGGTTATTTGTCAAGTAATCTATCATGAGATGAACAAGCCAAATGATAAATATCTCAGTCACCCTTAGAACAGTGCAGAGGAACAGTGTCACTGTGGCTAAGGTTTCTTCTGAAATACAGTGATGCTTGCAAGTAAAGATGCCAAGATTGATGTTGTTCAAGTGGTTCACTTACCATCACATTCAGAGAAAGGCTGTGTCAAACAGAGTTGTTAAAAATCCTTCATATACCTTACCTGATGAAGAGCCTCCTCCATATATGAGCAGATGGCCAAAGCCATTGCAGGTTGTTGAAAACTGATGGGTCTAAAAAGTGCAGTGGAAGGATACCAAAGAACTGAATAGGAGCCATTGCACAGGTAAGTGTTTCTGTTTATAATACCAAGGTATTGATTTCCATTTTCAAAGAGCTATCTGTCAGACTGTACCTGCAGTAGAAAAGAGAAAATATTGAATATATGTGTGCCATTGATACCAAAAATAAGACTTTTCCTTGAGGGAAAGGTTCAAGCAACAAAACAATATCACATGCCAAAGATCCAAAGAAGCGCTTTTCAAGAAATAGGTGTTCAAAGCTTTCGAATTTCTGGCGCATTATGAATAGCCCTTCCTTGCTAAAAATCGCCAAGAGAGGAAAACAGTGAACATAGTTCAGTTATGAAATGGTTCTATTGACAAAAAGGGGTTAACACACTGATCAAAGAAAAATAATGACTGTGTATCAAAGAGCCCTGTTTTCATATTTTACAAGCTTGTCTTTTCAGATGGAGGAGGCAAATGGGTATACAATCTTATGAATAGGCAGAAGAAGTTGGTTTTGATGAGTTGCCACTGTTTATATGTCTTAAAACAAACACAGTTGTCATCATTCCAAAGGGCAGATGTAGCACAAAGATACAGTATTAAATAAGCAGTGGCAGAGATGTGGCATAATGAGTTGTCAAGCAGAGGATTATAGTAAAAAATGCCCCTCTTTGGAGAACATTGCAGGTCATAAAGGATGCAGCAACTTGTACCTGTACCATTAAACACAGTGGCAGAAATAGCCCCAAGATTATGGAGACATTTTTTAGGGTCTAAAGGTTGGTGATAAAAGGTCCCCCAAAGAACAAAGCTGGAGGTCCTCCTCCTAACACCTGTGCTAAAGTCCGTGATCTACATGTGGTCAAATGCATAGCAACTCTCCAAAGCAAGTTTTGAACGTACCAAAGTTAAAAGAATCAAAGGTTTTTCAAAACAAAAAACTCCGCAGAAAAAACCAAACCACAGTTCTATTTTACCTTTTAAAATAGAATGACCGTTGAGAATGTTTTTTGAAAACGATATAAGGTTGAAGTGTGAGAGTGGCAATTCATTTTCAAAAACTAGAGTCAAAATCCGGTCTCCCTAGCACCAAGGCAAGAAAATCTGGTCGAAAGGTCAAAAGTTTGCACTGAGAAAAACTGCGCGACCTGCCTGGGTTTCGGCGCGACGTGCCTGGGCGAAAATTTACAAAGGCCACCTTTGTCGGCGCGACGTGCCTGTACGTTGGCGCGACGCGCCTGTACAAGGCCGCCCGACCACCCGACAGGCCGACCCGACAAGAACTTTCTGCGCGACGTGTTTTCTTCAAAGGGTGCCGTGCAAGTGTCCAAAGTCTTCAGCGTTTCTTCAGCCCTTCAAACAGGTGTTCATCAAAATTCGAGGTATTTTGTCACCCCAAACCTGTGTATTGATATTCTTAGCATATGTGTGGTGATTTGCTTGATATGCAAGCAGTAAAAAGAGGGCACACCTGTACAGGACAGAATTGTTAAATGTTTGAAAGCCTCCTTGAACCAGGAGTTTTTGTGTATGGGTTGACATCTAAGACTTCAAAAAACAGAGTAATCATTGGCATTTTCTCACAGCACACTACTTAAGAAGATTGCCTTTCATTCACTGTATTCTCCCACTGTGAATTTGTTAACAAAGAGTTTCCAAAGGTGAACAACATATTGAAGGACAGAGGTTGTTGATGGTTAAATTTTGACATTGAAGGCAGAGGTACAAAAGTGGTGTTTGATTTCTTAAAACTTCACAAGTGAAAGGGGCCATTTTCTAAAGAGCAGAGTTGTTAGTGATTGAAGTTAATATTGGAGACAGAGGTATAGATGTGTTGGTGTATCTCTTAAACTCACAAGCAAAGAGTGTGTTTTCTAAACCACTGTGCACTGATTTTACACCCAACCTAGGTCTGCTTTTTCTTTTTTACTACATTGTATCATTGTGAAGAGTTGTTGACAAAGAGATTCTAAGGGTGAATAGGGCCATTTTCTAGAAGGCAGGGTTGTTGATGATCGAGTTTAACATTTGAAGCCAGAGGTACAAAGGTGGTGATTGATTTCTCAAAATTCACCAGTGGAAGGTGTTTTCCTAAACACTGTGGGCTAATATTTCACCTAACCAAAAAGTCTCCTTTCCTTTCCACTGTATGGTCTCTTTTATAGAAATCTGTTGACAGAGGTATTTTCAAGGTAAATGACCTGAAGAGCAGGGTTTTAATATTTGAGTTTTGTTTTGAAGACACAAATACCAGTGTAGGTTGGCCTCTAACAAATTCACAAGAGGGGTGATTGTTCAAAACTGTGCACAGGGAATCTACAAAGCAGTTATCCCATCTTTACACATGGTACCATTGTTAAAAAGTTTGCCTGGCTGAAGTGCATCCAGAGTTGGAGGGATGTTTTTTAAAAAGAGTGCAGAGGTGGTTTATTTAAAGGAAAATTGTTGCATTTCATCAAAACCACATTGTCTAAACTGTCCAAACAGTCTAGTGACTAGTTTCAATCCAGCAGAACATTTTTCATACAGTGAAGGCAGTTTGCCTCTTCCAAAGTTTGGTCAAAGTCAGAATGCCTCCAAAGCGAGATCACAAGAGCGGTCCACATAAGAGATACGAGCCTATCTCCATAGAAGAAATCAATGCTCACCCATCAGTGCTTTTCAATTTCCATGAAGTAAGCTGTCTTGATTTCTGTCAGAGGATAGAAGAAGTCAAGAGTTTCTCGCCACTTACACATTTGTGCGCTTTGAGATTCAAGGACAAACACTTCCGGTTAGCAGGTCTTGACTTCAAAATCTCTCCAAGGTATGTATCCAAAGCTACCAAGATCTCGTATCATGGTGAAAAGTGGTTTAAACAAGCGCATCTTGATCTGGAGGATTATAAACCTTTCATCAAACCTGAACATAGGGAAACCATCACTGCTATTTTCCCTTTCTCCTATCTTCTTGACAGTTATGCTCCACTGATGAAAGCCATAATGAGATATTTCACTTGTGAAGGGAGGTTTAACCAAATTTATGCCTATCATGTCCGCTTGTTGATGCATTTTACCAGAAGCAGGCAACTAAACCTTCCATACTTTTTGTCCAAAAGCATAGAGAAAATGGCAGCTACTGTCCAAAAGAAGGCTCCACCTCAGCAAATCCCTTCTCTCTTTCATCATTCCTTGATCAAAATTATCTTCTTACACCAGCTGGAGAAGAAAGGGGTTTCATGGGATTCATTCATTAGCCATGCAGATTTCGCCACTGTCCCTCCTGTTCATGTGTCTCCTACTCAGCCTGTCCATCGCCCAGTGCCTTTGTCTCGTAGGCCTACCCCTAAAAAACTCAAGATGACCACTGGGCAGCCAAGTCAACAAGGAGAAGGAGAGGGCAGTGAACCACAGGGAGGAAAAGAAGGTAGTGAACAGCAGCAGCCAGATTTTGAGGGACAACAGCAGCCAGATTTTGAGGGAGAGCAGCAGCTACAGGTTGATGAACAACAGCAAGTACAGGAAGAGGAACAGCAGCAGACAGTAGTTGAGGAGCAGCAAGTTGGGCAAACAGTTGAAGCGCCTTTTGAGCCACAAACTGGACAGGATGTTGAGGAAGGACAGCAAGCTGAAGCTGCCTCCTTGACAGTGACCAAAACTGTTCCTAGAAAGAGGAAATTGCCCAAAAAGACAACTTCTAGCTTGCCAAGGAGAAAAAGCGCTAGATTGGCATTCAAAGGCAAAAGTAAAATTGGAGAAAGTACAAAGCATAGGGGTGAATTAGCTATTATCCCTATCCAAAGCGATGATAGTGAAAATGAGGCCCGCCTCCTTGAAAACCTCCTCATTCACAAAGAAGGGAAAATTGAGGTGTTACAAGAAGACCTTCAAAGGTCGAGGAATTTCAACCATTTCTTGGAGGTTGAAAACAAACAAATGAAGTTTCATGCAGCTATCCATGAGGCAAGGGCGATCAAGTATAAGAAAGAGGCAGAAAAGGCGCAAGTAAGAATTGAAGAGCTCATTGGCGAGTTTGATGATGAAGAGGAGGAAGACCAGCCTAGGCAAAAGATGCCTAGGACCATCGGGCTTAGAAGAGCCTTGGAGAAACAGAGAGCAGAAGAACAAGCTCAATTCGAAGCCTTTCCTCTCACTGCCCTCTTTGAGCAGGAAATTGAGGAAAACAAGGAAGCATGGCTTGAGAGAGCTAACCAGCATTTGGAATTAAATCTTGAGAAGGCAAATAGGGATCTTGAGCTGCAGAGAAAGAGGACTCTTCACTTTCAGAAGCTAAATCAGTTTGCCAGGCGAAAATTAAAGGTAGCACAAGAGAAATTGAAGAAATTGAAGGAGAGGTGCCTAGCACGGAAGGAAGCAAAAAGCATATCAGCCCTTGATATTTTGGCTTCAGCTTCGGAGCATGTCTCTATGGACCCTTGAGGGTCATGCGTGCCAATTTTGGGCCTGTTTCGGAAACTTTTTGTTTTTTGGCATTTTTTGGGTTTTTGGCCAAAAACTCATAAATTCTCCATTTCAGTTTGGTGAGTCGTCAAGGGAGGAGGATGATACCAATGGATGCCATAATTCCATGAGCAGCTCTCCAGTGATTTTCAGGGCATTTGAAGATCATTCGCCCCCTCAAATTGGCGAAAAACAGCCTCATTTTGCACGTTCTGCCCGCCATATCAGCAGTCTGCTATTTTCTGGGTTTTTGCGCACAGGTACAGTTTTGAGGGACTTTTAGAGATCAGATTGAGGTGATTCCACTTGCGCCGGAAAGCAGACATAGAGAGATTTCCAACGAGCCATCATGAGCCCCATTTCGACATCGGGAAGGCTGCCATTTGCATCCAGCAAGTCAGGGGACCTTTTTCAGGCATAAATATGAAGTATTTTTGTAATTTTTGAACTCCAAAAATCTGCTTTTCCCAAATGTGCCTTAAGCTATTTTTATCATTGGGAAATCATGTAAAGTCAATATAATTTCCGTTTTTAGCAGTTTTTTAGATATTTTATGGGATATTTTGTGCCTTGGGCTTTGCGAAGCCTCAAGGACAAGTTTAGATATTTTGACTTGGCCAATGGGATAGCTAGTTGCTCCATGAGGTTTTCCTCCCTCAAGCCTATTTATTCCATGGTTCTCATTGTAAATCAGAGGCTGAACTTGAGAGAAGAATAAATACATTGGTCATATGAGCTTTGAAGTATACACTTGAGTTATGATTTTTGGACTGCCTCTTGGATTCTTTTGAGGAATGATGAAGGATTGTTGATGGATTCCTTGACATGGTAGAATGGTATAGTGCTTCTTAATGTGTTTTGTCTTCTAGTTTTCACTCATAATTGATATTTCTTGTTGCTATAGATCAGTAAAGATTGATTTTGAGATATGCCCATGGAGGCACCTCAAAATCCCTGAATCTTCATAGCTTGATGTTTTCTTCTCCCTTAGTTATGCTAAAGAATTCTTAGCTGCTCTTTAGTAACTTAAGGTATTGTTGCTAAGTTTTATTCATCAGTTCCATGTATGTTGAGTAGGATGTATGGTTTACCCTACCTACCTATCAGCTGCCCATAGTTCTGTCCATAAAACTTTCTCTTTGACTGATTTGTTGATCATTTTGTTGAACCAAGGAGGCCTAGTCCCGATCTAGCCCTTTGCCTAAAACTATGAAAACTTATTTGTCCAAGTGCCCAATGACTTAGAGACTATGTTTAGGCGTTCCGGCATAGTTTATGAGTTGTTATTTTGTCTCATGTGTTTTCCCCAAAGTCTGATAGCCATTTCCCGAAGTTAGAGGGTCTTATACCTCTATGTATGGCTGGAATGTTTGATTTCTATGTATTAATTAGCTTATAGTTATACTTAGCATGATTAATGGCTTGATATTACATGTCACGTTTGCTATTAACTAGTTACACTTAAAATCCCTTGTCTTTCACCAACTTATTGTCCATTTAATCCATTTTGCCCAAAGATCCCTTCTATCGTGAATCAAATCGGCCCTACAGCAGCTTTACATCATCACCTCATAAGCTTCCCTTGACCTGTTTGACCCCATAGCCCAATTTATCTACACCTTGTTATCCAGTTTATGTATTTGATCAGTTTCATCCCTCACAAACTTAAAAACTAAAAAACCAAAAACACACTTCATAACTAGCCTAATATCAGAACACCACAAGTAAACACACCGACATCCTTTACACCTATAGAGAGAGCCCTCTCTGAGTCCAGGAAGGCTAGGTCCTTGGGCTCCAAAGCTTGGTTTGATGTTACATCGTCATTTGGCTAGCCAATCGGCCAAATCACGGGACCCTAACAGATAAAACTGAGCTATTCAACGCCCATGGAATTGGACTGAATTCTTCAAAGCTTGGCCTACTAGAACTAGGGCTCAGGTTCTAAAATGTTCGACATTTCAGCGTCTTCACTGCATCGGTCGAGATAAATTTGGAGAAATCCACCTAAAATAGGAATTTCTTTCTATGAGAAGAATAAATGAAATGGGAGTGTGATAAAATAATGAAATTAAAGATTTTATGAAGAGAAACCAAAGAGGGAGGCACAATCAAGGCTTTCAAAGGAATGTACCAATATTCTTTAGAATACCCATAATTTTATTTAGTTATAATTTAGTACTAAGGAAAATATGAGATTAATTTTATGGGAACTAACTTCTAAGGATTATTTAGTGTAGGTAAAGGCTCACAATTGGTGTTGATGGTCATTTCTTTTTTAGAATATAATTTTTCCATTACTTGTAGGCTTCAACAATAGAATGTATCTTGTTGTGATGCATTGGGTTTCTATGAAATATATCATAGAGTGTTTTGTTATGATAGATCATCGAATGTCCATGTCGTGTGGGCATTACATCGATGACATGAATCATTGGCTCATACGATCATGTTGTGTAGTAATTCATCATCGAAAGCTATTTCCACAATGGGATAGAAGCGAAAAGTGATAGTTGCAAAGGTAGGCATATTGGCATCGGAGTAATATTGTTTCCACAGTGAAGAGAGCCAAAAATATTTTTATGAACACCATCAATATCTAGTGGAGGTGTTGTGATGAAAGGAATAATGAATAAAAAAATTTTGTCAACATGATTTGGATTATCAAGATGTTGAACCATCCATTGTAAAGATGGTTTTCAGTGCTAGTGATATAGTCGCATAAAAGACCCCATAAATTTGTGCATTGGGATACCCCTAGGATTCAATAAGTAATATAAAGTGATAGGATTCATTGTTAAGTTCATAGTGGAAACAACCCTGAGTTGACCGAAAGTGACACCTTGTGAGCCTTTCACAACTTCGGTGCTAGTATGAGCATCAATACAAGACACAATTGCACAAGTGACAACATCTCATGTTTAGGGCACTTGGCCACAAATATTTATGGATGGTTTTTCCATTGGACGATAACTTTCACATTTCCCAGGGCACAAATCACATATTTGGAGGAATTTTGGATAAATTGTCACATCACTAGCTTCATGCATGAAGAGAAGCTCCCATCCTTTAAGATGATTTTGGAGGATTTAGTGGCATATTCAAGGGCAATGTATAAAAGAATAAAGACATAATCAAGGATGTGAAAATTGGCATTTGTATCATGTGGTGTAAAGGAGAATGGCATAGGTGAAGAGTGCTCCATTTAGAAACATCTAAAAAGCTTGTTTATGTCCTCTTTCCAAAGAAGATGAGATATCTTCTGACAAAAGACCCAAATTGCCAACAGAGGAAGACTAGGGTAAGGGTTTAATTTTTCTTTCACATGTTGGGAGACATTCATGTATTTTAAGGTGTGTTTTGTTGTTTGAGTTCATGTATTTGGAAGCACAGTTGCACAAGTGGAAACATATCACATTTGGGGCAATTGGCTATGAATTTTTATGTTTTTTTATATTAAGGGTATCTTTCACATTCCCCAAGGCAGAAATAAAATATTTAGAGGTATCTTGGATGACTTGTCACATTCCACTATCTTCACGCATGAATAGGAACTCCCTTCATTTAAGAAAGTTTTGGAGGGTTTCAAGGCATAATCAAGGGTCATATTTACAAAAGAAGAATGCCCTAGTCAAGAATATAACAATTGGATTCACATCACATGTGACATAAAGGAGAGGAACGTAGGTGAAGATTAATCCATTTTCAAATATCTGGAACAACTTGTTTTTGTCCTCTTTCCAAAGAAGAGAGGATATCTTGAGACAAAGGACCCAAATTGTTGACAGAAGAGGACCATGTATCGGATCATATGGAATTTGGTTTCTCCTCATTAGTTGGACCATTATATGACCCATATCATTGATTATTAGGTGTGCATTATCATACAAGGCTACTTGTTGGAGTTAGTTGTAAAATGTTATCAATCCTTTTCAAAGGAAGAAACAAATTTCAAGAAAGGATCTTGTGCTAATTTAGTATGAAAAATCCATCTTTGAATCAAAATTTTATTGGTAGAAGGGATATTTATCTTTACCCTTGTTGATATGGTCATGTTCGCCCAGTATGATAGGGTTGGCTAGCTAGAATAATAATGGTGATTTTTGGTGGTTAAGATCTGTATGGTAATGGAAGCATTAGAGAATGGGGTTGGGAATGAGTGATTTTGAGGAAGGAAGCCATTGAAAATTTATGTTTTTGAAATAAATAAACATGGTAAGGAAGAGGAACAGACAATTACAAAAGGATATTGATGATGGAAGGTAACATTGAAGAAAGAATAAAAGATTTACAAAGATTAAGAGATAGGGAAACTTGGGAAACTCGTGGTTAAAGGAAATATATTGGTGTTGGAAAGCAGAACAATAAGAGGGAGTAGTGAGAAAGGAGTGTCAAAAGAGTCAAAAGGATTTAGATTTCCTACTATTAGTATGAATCTTGATTCGAAGTGGACGAAAAAAGACCACTTTAGCTGTGCATAACAAACAACCCTAATAGCAGAAATGACTGCTAATATCTTCAGATATGCAGTTAGATGATCAAGAAAAATGCTGCAAAAATCTAGATCTATGCATTAGAAGACATCAAACAGTAGAAAAATAAGATTTACTCCATAGATCCAATAGACAATACAAGAATATATCCAATGAAATTTTTATTAATGGCATCTAGGAGGAAAACACAAGAGGGTGTTTCCTGTTCTCCTCAATGGGATGGGTTCTTGTAAGTCCTCAGCACTTTAGATTTAGAATTCCTCTCTCTTGATGGTGTAGAAAACCCAGACAAAAATGGAAAAATATGGCTGTGATGGTGGATCAATAGCCAGACCAAGAGTTGAGATCCAAAGTGATATTTAGGCAACAAAAGGTGACAAATGAATGGGAAAACCCTTCTATTTATAACAAAATATTGAGTTAGTCTAAATATTGGTGCATAATTAAAATATTATTAACCAAATAAATATCCAACTTTTATGGAATATTTTATTATATTTGTTGGAGGGAAAAGGAATTTGACTTGAGTCAAAACCCCTTATTTGTAAATAATAAATAAATAAATAATTTATTTATCATTTTAAGGATGTGATTAAGTAACAATAAATAAATAAATGAATTATTTATCATTTTAAGGATGTGGTTAAAAAATAATAAATAAATAAAGGATTTATTTATCATTTTAAGGATATGGTTGAGTAATAACCAAATAAATAATGATTTATTTAATTATTTAAGGGAGATTTAGTCATATTTAACAAAGAATATTATTCAAGTAATGTTTAAATAATTATTCTTAGAAAATAATAAGATAAATACTGATTTATCTCATTAATTTCCTTTTTTTGGGTTAAATATAACTAGGAATATTAATTAAATTGTTGCTTAACTAATTATTCTTTGAGGAAAATCGAAAAAATATGGATTTATTTAATGTTTCCCTATGGGGTTTCCTGTTTAGACCATAAACAACTTAATAAAGGTGGCTTACTAAGTTATTTTTCATAGTGAATGCGATTTTACATGGGGTAAAATTGGTCTTACTTGGTGTACTTGGGTCCATCTAATAACAATGGATTAGATGACCAAAAAATGGTGTAACAGATTTCCCCCCAGCGTGCGAGCATTAGGAGCTAATCATATGACCGGAGTATGTTGTAAGAACTCAATCACTAGACAACAATGGGGAAGTCAAAGAGAGAGGATTGTAAGGTAGACCAAAGTGCTGAAAATACTAGACCCTGAGGAGGTGACTTGCAGGTGAAAAATGTCTCTTTGATAAGTAAGTACCTTCTATAGGCAGTAGGGGAGGCATACCTATGCCCACTGAGGCAGTAGTAAAAACAATAAGGCGTCTCGAAAACCACGAGATGACATAATGCTAGCATGAACATGAGCTAGATAAACAAAACGATAATGAATCTCACGTACATACTGTGCCTGGGATAACAACTAGGAATTGTACAATGATATCTGAGTACATGAGGTATAAATGTAACCCAGATGCCCCTGAAAATAGGAAAGGGCTCTGAAAATCTAACTGATACATGCAAAAAAAAGGTGCTTCAAGTGGTTGAGGCCGACATCATCAAATGTATGGAGCTGCATCGAAGGCTATAATGAAGAGCTCATCCGAGTGTGTGGGGGGCTACCTGTAGGGCCACCCCCTCATGAGGGCTAAGACATCTCACACACACCCAATAATCACCGATGTCAGATGCTGCATCACTGGAACATTGAGTATATGGATCTCGATCATGCTGTAAAGGAGTTGGAGCTAAGAAACAATCAAGTCAAAGGGAAATGAGGAGTCCATTTGCCTGATCCGAGGCACCGAACAAGAGTGGAAGCTGGAACCAAGGTACACTTCCCTCTAGACCAGTCTTCTAGAATGAATGAGATGATGTCCACAGAAGGAGGTATACCATAGGTGAGGCAATAAGGGATCCTCAACTAAGGCACGAGAGAAAATAGTAGAGTGACTGACAGACTGACACCAATGATGATGATGAAATGGGGGGGAACTAAGTAGAAAATGGACGACTTCCCTTGTTAGAACATAAATAGCATGGATGTCCTAGCAACGACTGACACAATATCATGAGGGATAGGGGATAGTGGGAATGAAGGCCATAATGTGCAACACGAGAGAGGGACCAAGCAATGAAGGATGGAGGAATATAGCAGGGTGCGAAGGGACTCGGGATAGAATCCATGAAAGCAATGATGACTCAACACAGATGCTCTAAACAAGGGTGACTCGATGGTGCTACCACACAGGAAAAGGGGTCAATGGGGACCATAAAAGCATGAGTACAAGATGGTAACTCACGAAAAAAGTCAACACGAGCGTGGACAAGTATGGAGGCGACATGGTGCCCCTGGTGCAAGTGTTGCAAGTGAAGAAATTCGATTTTGAGGAAGGGTGAAGTGGCGCTTCTTGGGAAAAATGTGTCCTGCTGAAGTATCAAATCACAAAAACCTAATAGATACCCGTTTGATGGCTTGGTGGGATCTTTCCAATGGTATAGATGGTTCATCAAACTGAGATATGGTTTGGTCGCAGTAATCTAAAGAAAAATCAGGCGTTTTCTTTTAATAAGGCATTTTCCTTCCAGATTCACTTATTTTTTGGTGGAGCTATGGTGAATATTGTGAGGAGAGGATACCTTAAATCTTGCGGTGGTTGTAGCGAATAAACCGACTGTTGGAATTGAAGATCCGACAGTTGTAGGTAAGATGTCTCATCCTACTTTTCATTTTAGTGAGTTGAAAGTTTAGCTTAGGTACCCAGAGCTCATGAACAGGCCAGGTCATACTTTTCTTGGGGTCTATTCTGCAACCTAGGTAGGAGGTACTGCGCAGAAAAATGCTACCTATCCTAGGGAAGGACCTGGAAAGTGTGACCTGTAAGAGAAAGGGGGTTTCAGTGCTGTTATGGGCCGAGATCTGGGATTTTATGGTTGAGGGGCATGGGTGTCCCTGGGCATGTTATGGACATGCCAAAATTTATTTAGAAAAAGGGAGATCTAAACACATTTTAATGATTTGGTGTGCCACTTGTTTTCAGTATGGTTATGCAGTTTGAGAAAGGAAATATATGATTACCAATCTCTTTTGTTACTGCATATATGAATCAAATGGAATTTAAGTTTCTGGGTTGGCATACATGGTGTTGCTATCCCAAAGGTAGGACTTGGGGATAATGAACTAATGTTCTCCCAGAAAGCTCATAGTTTGTTCAACCACAATGTCTATGAGATTGGGTTGTTGATGAAATATGAAGGAATGATGATGGGTATCATCCCTATAGTGATCTTGAAGTGATATGGGACTCTAGAGGGTCTTCTAAATGTGGAAGAATAATGGGACTAGAGTCAACACGATGAGATTCACTAGGAGAGTGGTGGAGAACTGCTTCTCCTGGTCTCTCAAATATGGGTGCTCCCTTACCCAAACATTGGGTGTCAATGTAATGGCCACAAGGTGCATGTGGTTCGAATGCATGAATTCGATGTAAGGGGGGATAAATAAAGTTAGGAGTAGTCGATGCTTCCATAATGTCGTCATCGTAATAGAATATGGGGTGACTAATGGAAGAAAGACCACCTGACGTGGTGAAGTGACCTTACTCCTCAACATGAGAGGAGAGGTTTGCATGCACATCATCACAAGGGGTGACAGAAGAGTGAGTAGACAGAGGATCCACTGATGTTGAGACTAGGGCGGGTGCTGAAGGGAGGTCAGGCGAAACATTAGGGGAGGTCTCATCGTGGACTTCCGACCAAGGCCCCGTTATCTCAACATCATAAGGGGAAAAGTTAATTGGAGCATCTATGTCATCGGGTGTTTCCGAAGCAAGATGCAAAAATAAGGGAGTGGGTGACTCATTGCGCTCGGCCTCGAATTGGCGTAAGGATTTTAAAGAGGAACGATATTCTTCGAGGTGAGGACAAAGGTGAGTGTAGTGACCATGGAAATCGCACAAAGCACAAGGGTGATTTGTGCGCAATGGTTTGAGTTTCGGGATTGAATCGGGTATAGTGACATATACCTCTGGGATATCAGATTCCGGAAATGGCTCATTGACCATGGACTTGAGGTGAGGCAATTCTAGAAAAGTATGGGTGGCGTGGCCGAAAACATCACACAAATCACCCTGGATGGTACGCTTTGGAGGCCGAGAAGGGGCAGGGTTTGTCAGGGTAGCCTTGTCCTTTGATGCCCCCTTGCAAGCTTTTCCCTTCTTACCTGAAGTGGTCACAACAGGAGGTGGTTCCTGTTGAGGTGAATGAGGCACTGTTGCAGCGGGAGAAATCATAGGGACCAGTTGAACTGGGATCAAAGTGAGATAAGTTTTAGGTTGACCAGGCAGGGTAGCGGCTGGAGGATTGAGGCACCAGATAGGAATCCAAAGGATCAGGTTAGGAAGAGAGAGGGTGGCCATAATAGGTACTGTGTACACTCCTAGTGGGGGAGCTAGGAACGGTATCTAACCAGAGGGGTAATGATTAGGCGGGACGGCACCAAGATGGTTGAGGCCAAGAGGAACCATCCCAGGAGGGTAAAGGGGGTCATGAGTACCAACTAAAGGTGAAGGTCCATGAGAAGAAGGTTCAAAAGGCTGATCAGAGGACATCATGAAGATCTGGTAATCGGGGGAACTAGATGGAAGAGATTGAGTGGCCACCTATCCTTCAGGTGGTTGGGTAGCCATAAATCCCTGTTGAGGGAAAGGATCAATAAGCACAGTTGGCTGACTAGGTGCAGGACTGGGAGGAATGGAAGGGATGGCTTGCTGTCCTCTCAATGTTGCTTGAGACTCCCATAGCTGTCGTATTTGTGGCAGAATAGGACAATCATACGTATAAAGACCATAAACACCACAACAAGTATTGGGCTTGTTCGTACGAAGAGACCTATCCTGCTTGGGCTGAGTAGTGTTAGGAGAATTACCTTGATTAGGTCCAAGATTACCAGGGGAAGCTTGATTTTGAGTGCCTTTCCTCTTCCTTTTTGAGGGAGAAGGATTAGTCGCGCCCTGTTGTGCATACACTTGTCCCTGAGGGGGTGGTATTTGTTGTTGCAGGGATTGAGAAGGAAAGGGAGGAGGAGGTGCTAATGCTGGAGGAGTTGGAGCGCCAGGCTATGGATATAGATAAAAATGGGGTTGGGTAGCAGTATGGTAAATAGGAGGTTGGGAAAAAAGAGGAGGCATGTCGTATCCTCGATACATGCTACCGAGGGGGGGGGAAGTGTCGAAGGTGTTGGCCCCACCTTGAGAGAAACCATAGCCTATGGGAGGTTGAGAATATGTATTAAAGAGAGCTCCAATGATAACGTCAGCGGCGTGAGATGCACTCGATGCATTGGAAACACCAGGTCTAGGAAGATTAGGTAAAACAGTATAAACATAACCCGACTGAGCATAGATCAGGTCATATTTTAATGCAATCTGGAGAGAAGCTTCTTCGGTTTGAGGAAAGTGTGATGCGACATCTTTCCTGATAGGAAGCAAGAGAGTCCTAAGGAATCAGTCCATATAGAAACAGTCTTTGAAGGTAGGGGCTCGACATAGGCTCCTTATTCTCCGCCATTCCTGAACATGGCCGGATAGGCGGGTCGCAGATGATTGACAGAAGGAGGTCAAGAGCTCGGTCCCAGTGTCGTAATGAAGAGGAAGCTGGAAATAAGAAAAAAAGGCCTGGGCAAGAGTCGCAAAGGTGGTATGAGAGGAAGGGGCCTAATCAACATACCACTTAGAAGCTTCACCAGTAAGCATTCATTGGAACAACTGAAGACAGACAGAGTCATCGGTAATGGAATTAGACAAACACCACATGTGGAAAGATCTAACATGATTTGAGGGATATTGTCTAGCAAGACCTTCAAACTTTGGGATATCTAAAGGGAGGTTTGTTGGCATAGCAGGCCAACTAGTGTCATGGTGTATAGGGTCATTTATCAACTGGTCAAAGTTAGGGAGGCTGAGGCCTGCCATGAAAGGGAGCAAGGGTGCAGCCGGGGTAGTGTCCATTGCGGTCCCACTAGTGGTATTCCCGGTGGGAGGGCCAGGTTACCACTAGTATTAGGTCCTGCACCAGACATGGTGAAGGTGACAGGGGGAGAACCAAAGGCGGAATGAGAAGGAGAACCCAAAGGACCAAAGGAAGAGTCAGAGTGCGGACTCGGTTGAGGACTAAATCGAATCCTATGTGGAGGAGTAAGTCTCCCTACCGGAAATTGAGGATGAAGGCTAAGAAGTCTCCAAGATGAATGCCTTGGTGGCGCAATGGTGACGACACAAACACGGCACAAAGGAAAAAGAGACTGACAAGGGCAAGGAGGTGCAGGATCAACTGATTACAATGTCGAAACAAGGGCAGAGAGGTGCAGGATCAATTTATTTCAATGTTTTAGAGCCTTTTATTGGTGGTGTTAACCAAGGCCTTTTTATCTTAGGATGTGTGTGTAAAATTGTGTAAATTTAATTTTTAAACCCAGACATTTGTAGAGAAAAGAAAAAGTGTTGTTGTATAGTTTTAAGTAAACATGCAAATGACAGTATATAGGCCTACAAAAATAGAAAATAAACAGCTAATAATGCAATAATCTAAACCCAAGGAGGTGCGCCTCTCATCAACTAGTCTATAGGTGAGTGAAAAGACTAATCAAAACACACTAAAACAACCAATAAATCTAAGGTCAGAAGGGATAGGGATCTAAAGGACAAAATCTTCTGGAAAGTGGTGTAGAAACAGCAACAAATTAGCAGAAAAATTTCTATAGAAAGAGGTGGCGAAAGGCTATCTCCAGGAGGGAAGCAGAGTGCACCCTAAAGGAAAACCCAAACAAAGCTAAATGAGTAGATTTGGATGGATAACAAACCAATCTAAAGTGGATTTGAAGGTGAGGTATCAGATCTGAAAAAGTGGCTAAAGACTCTGAAATTTCAGACAACCTCCAACATCAAAAACTTTTCCACTTAGTTGAGTAAAACAAAACAAGTACAGGTCCAAAACGGGAGGAGATGGTAGTCAGACAACCCTGAACAGAGGCTCAGAAAAAACCAGAAAAATTTCAGAAAAATCCCTGCAAAAAGTCCAGGTCGCAGTTTTTGACCTGTTTTCAGCAGAGGTTGCACTTTTTAGGCAGTAAAGTGCGCCCTGGAGGTCCAGGTCGCAAGTTTTGGGCTGAAAAGTGCGACTTGCAATTGCGGCACTCTTGGTGGTAGATTTCAGAAAAAGTTGCCGTCTTAGCTGTGGCTGATGTCTGTCACCTGCGCAATAGGTTTGAAAACACACGGTAGTCAGAATTTTTATCGTTTTAGGGTTTTATGGGTTAAAAACAACATCAATAAATGAAAAAACAAGGGGCTGAAGAGAAATCCTAGGGTTTGAAGCAGCTGGATATGCAAGGATCAGAAAAATGGCAGCAGTCGTAATCGTAAACCTGTGTGGAGTTTCCAGTTGTTAGTATGAATCTTGATTCGAAGTGGATGAAAAAATACCACTTTAGCTGCGCATAACAAATAGCCCTAACAGTAGAAATTACTGCTAATATCTTCAGATTTGCAGTTAGATGATCAAGGCAAATGCTGCAAAAATCTAGATCTATGCATTAGAAGACATTAAACAGTAGAAAAATAATATTTACTCCATAGATCCAATAGACAATACAAGAATATATCCAATGAAATTTTTATTAATGGCACCTGGGAGGAAAACACAAGAGGGTGTTCCCTGTTCTCCTCAATGGGATGGGTTCTTGTAAGTCCTTAGCACTTCAGATTTAGAATTCCTCTCTTGATGGTGTAGAAAACCCAAACAAAAATGGAAAAATATGGCTATGATGGTGGATCAATATCCAGACCAAGAGTTGAGATCTAGAGTGATCTTTAGGCAACAAAAGGTGACAAATGAATGGGAAAACCCTTCTATTTATAACAAAATATTGAGCTAGTCTAGATATTGGTGCATAATTAAAATATTATTAATCAAATAAAGATCCAACTTTTATGGAATATTTTATTATATTTGTTGGAGGGAAAAGGAATTTGACTTGAGTCAAATCCCCTTATTTGTAAATAATAAATAAATAAATTATTTATTTATCATTTTAACGATGTGATTAAGTAATAATAAATAAATAAATGATTTATTTATCATTTTAAGGATGTTGTTAAAAAATAAAAAATAAATAAATGATTTATTTATCATTATAAGGATATGGTTGAGTAATAACCAAATAAATAATGATTTATTTAATTATTTAAGGAAGATTTAGTCATATTTAACAAAGAATATTATTCAAGTAATGTTTAAATAATTATTCTTAACAAATAATAAGATAAATAATGATTTATCTCATTAATTTCCTTGTTTTGGGTTAAATATAACCAGGAATATTAATCAAGCTGTTATTTAACTAATTATTCCTTGAGGAAAAAAAAAAATATGGATTTATTTAATGTTTCCCCGTGGAGTTTCCTGTTTAGACCATAAACAAATTAATAAAGGTGGTTTACTAAGTTATTTTTCATAGTGATTGCGATTTTACTTGGGGTAAAATTGGTCTTACTTGGTGTACTTGGGTCCTTCTAATAAAAATGGATTAGATGACAAAAAAATGGTGTAACACCTACCATGTTATTAGGATTCAATTGCAGACCCTGTAGTAGCTTGGACACATCTGCAATTCGAACTGAGAGACTATAGTTTTTGGATCTAGAGCACTGTAGTTTTTACTTGAGCCACTACAATTCACATTTGAACCTGTGAATCTATGATTGTGGTAAATATTTGGGCCTTTGGAATTGTAATACTCCTGTTACCTTTTGCAGAACACTCAAATTAGCCTCTTAGACTTGTGATATAGAACTTAGGCTTACACTCTTGCAACAAATCAGACCTGTGAGGGACTTGTGCACCAGTAGTCTCAGGATCTTTCATATTTATTAAAACTTAGATCTGTGTTGTAACATCTTAAGAAAATTTTGGACTTGAGTACTCTGATATGTGGACAACTCTTGGACCTGTGATTGTGGAAAAGGATCTTGGAATAGATTCATACATGAGACATCAGTTAAAAAACCTTGAATCTGTGGACAAAGAAATATTGGACTTATGACACAATTTATCTAACCTTGTGGATAGGAAGAAGTCTTGAACTAGTGACAGACCTTGGATTGAGGGGCTGCAAAACAAAATTCTGGAACTATTTCAAAGAAATCATTAAAGACCTGTGGCCAAAGGACAGTTCAGATTTGCGGCTTGTGTGACAAGGTTAAAAACAGTAAGCATATCTGAAGTGTTTTTGGAAGCAATATTTGAAAAGGCTTAGAGCCAGTGTAGAGCTTAGAGCTTGTATGGATCTTGAATCTCAATCCCAAAGCTTAGAGCTCGATGCAGAGCTTAGAGCTTAGTGCAGAGCTTAGAGCTTGGTACAGAGCTTAGAGCTTAGTGTAGAGCTTAGAAAATTTAGATTTCTAAAACCTTTTTCACATCCCTGCTTCGTTATGATGAACCATGTTGAGCAAGACTCTTGAAATTCTAAAGATCCCTATATTCATTATGTTGAAATGGACTATAGGTTTTTATTCAAATTTTTTAATTACAGTGATCACTTTTGTAGTATCTCCACTGTAGGTTTCTATTCAAAATTTTTAATTATAGTGATCACTTTTGTAGTATCTCCAAGTTCTGTAGCTTTGGATTGATGTAGCACTGAAGCATCATGACTGAACCTTCATCGTGGCATTGAATATCAAGATAGAAATAGCATCATCATGGCACCAAATATATCATCATCATAGGATTGATCATAGTACCAAGTTTCATAATGTCATAGCACTGAGAATGGAGACAACATCATGTCATACATCACTAAGTATCAAAACAGAGAACAACACCATATCCAAAATGTAGTGATGTTGCCTTCCTGAAAAACATCCGAACTGAAATATCTATAATATGTCTGAAACTTCTTTCTGCAATATTACAATATCACTATAAATTCATATTAAGCTGCATGATGAAACTACACCAAAAGTGTCTCTGAGAAAATAGAGCTTGATCTGAAACAATAACCCTATAACCCATTAATTTGTGGTTTTGTGATAACTACAGAAGATGATCTGAGATTTCAGAGAATTCTGAATTCTTTAGGTTGAAATGTGAAACTATACCCCTATATTTATAGTTTAGATCTTCATGTTGTCTCTTTATAATATTAATATAAAGTTATAAACAAGTGACTGAAGAAGAACATTGAAACAAGACTGTAAATATTCAAGACAATGCATGAAATCGAGTATTTGTAAATCCATGGCTTCTAATGACATCATCAACATGAGATCCAAGTTTGATGAAGTGAATCTTGAGCTCAAGGCTCAAATTCTGGCCAATCCTTCTTTTGGTTACACTGAGGATGCATCAATGGGTCAAGAAGTCATTGTCATCATGCCTACAATAAAAAACCCTAGAGAAATGAAGATGACAGCAAAAGGGGTCACCTCAATGGGTGAAGAAATCATTGTCATCATGCCTACAATAACAAACCCTAGATAAATGAAATGATGGCAAAAGGGATCAATGACCAAGCCAGGGCCACATTAGGGCTAGTAGTTACAATTGTAAGCACAAAGAGAATATCGTTAGTGGCTATATCTTGCATCTCATGCCAAATGAGGTGCCACCATAGATTTTGAAGAGTCTTCACTTGCCAAACACTAGGGCAAGCAAGCCTCTCAGCTCTAGTATGGTCCTTGTCTAACTACTATAATTGTGATACTATCTAACATGAATCTTCAAACAAGGGGGAGCCATAGCAGATCTTCAAATCTTTATGAGGTCCCTTTTAGAGGAACCCCTCCATATTATCCACATATTTTTTTTATATATATTAAATTCATAGAAATAATGAAGGGAGGGGATCCCTCCAAGCCATCAATCACTGTTCTGCACAAGGTTTATGACAACATTGTTTTTGTCAACTAATTAACTAATTTATATTTGCATGTTGTCTATTTTTTGGGATTCATATAAGCAACTAGGGAGTTAATAAAATATTCAAGAGTCAATACAGTTCATGAAATCAAGGGTTTGTAAATCCATTGCTTCAAATGCCAGTGTTAACATGAGATTAAAGTTTCACAAAGTCTATCTTGAGCTCAAGGCTCAAATTATGGTTGATCCTACATTTGATACATTAAAAACACTCATCAATGGGTCAATAAGACATTGAATGAGTGCTCTGTCATCACGCTTGCAATAGTTAACCCTGATTAAATGAACACGACAATAAAAGGATTCAATGGATGAGCTAGGACCACATTAGGACTAGCAGTTAAAACTATAACTAGAGAGAGAATGTGGTCACCAGCTATATCCATGGAATTTCAAGCCACACGAGGTGACACCATCGCATTTTAAGACTCACAACTTACACAAACACTAGATAAGACTTTTAGATATAATATGGTCTTCAATCGACTAATACCATTGCACTCCTATCTAACACAAGTCTTAAAAAACAAGGTGGAGACACTGCAGATCTTCAAGTATTTACGAGGTCCCATTCAGGGGAATCCTTCTATTTTCATATGAAATCCGTGGGTTATATCTCTGTATTGAATTCATGGATACATCAAAGACAGAGTTCCCTCCAAGCCATTAGAAATGACTCTATGCAAGAAGGAAACTCCTTAATAGTTTATTTCCCGTGGATTTTGGCTTAAGCAAGGATACTATCATGATTTTGGTTTCAAGTCTTCTTGGAGGATCCCTATGCAAAAATATGCCCTCCTCCTCCCAATCCCATCAATTCAAGGATGAGGTTAAGCTTAGGCTTTCTATTCCCTCAAAGAAAAAGGTGCCCCTCATTCCTGCCTTCATAGTGGAGAAATAAAAGGATAATCTCGTGTTGGAGCTTGTAGGTATATGCCCACAACTTTTTGTATTGAAGGGATGGCACTCTTTTATGTTTTAATGGGCATTGGCCATCTACAACAATGCTTCATGGGTGGAAAAATCAAACCTATATTACCAACAATGAGCTCTTCCTCCATTCCAAGTGTCACTTCATTGTAATTTTTAAGGCCATGGTGGATAGAAAAAAAAATTCAACCTAGGACCCTATTTCTAGGGGAAAATGCACCTCTCCTTTCATCCCTAGTTCTAAAAGTTTGATCCAAACACCATGATTATTATAGCTACTCTAGTCTAGGTAAGAGTTCCAAACCTCCTCTTCACTTATGGTATCCTAATTTTCTTGTAACTATTAGGAACTCCCTCAGTCATTTTATTAAAGTTAATGGAGCTCATATTGTCATGGGCTCAATATCTTTACCCATATCTGTGTAGTTCTCAACCTAAGTTGTGAGTTTCTCATATATTGGGTTGATCTCACTTTTACCAAAATGTTCGAAATTTAAAGAACAAAATTTAGATGTAGATCATGCCAACAAACTGTACATCTCCTAGAGACCTATTCATCTTCACCGATATCTTATACATCCAATGTACATAGGAAAAATACCAAAGGATGGTAAGTAATACAAAGAAACATATGTGCTCCAACAAAGAAAATGACTCAACCAAAACCAAAGAAGCCTATGCAAGTTCCCCTTGGTAGTGGTGGGGAGACACACTTAGCTTTGGTTCCATCAAATCTCTTTTGAGGTTTAAAGCATCTTCGTGAATCAAAAATAGAAAAGCTTAGTCCTAACCACCTTGCGTTCATGATTCCCTTTCACAAATTAGTATATCACAATGCCACTAACCCATATCAACAAAACTCAATGGATAAATTTTAGAAATAAAAAGGAAGAAAGAAAAAGCGATCCTCCTAAGAAAAATCACAACACCTAGTGGCCATGTAACTTCTTCAACTCTCTATAAACGAGCCAAGTTGTGTTTCTCTATGTTCTTTGCATTTATATCTATTTCATAGTTATGTTTCAGTATTATGTTCATAGTTATGGGATATTGAAGCATGACAGAGGAAGAATAAAACCATGTAGCATCCACATTTGGCCAATGCGAGTACCCCTTTCTTTGTATTCACTTTTCATCCAGAGAAGAAAAGAGCAAAGCATAGACCTCTCCTTCTAGTTGGGTTTGTCCTATATTGAGTTTTCGTAGGGTACATCTTGTATTCAATGTATGGATGGTGTATAATTTTTTTCCTCTGTCATTGAAATATTAGTTGATTCTCAGTAATTTATGTGTTAAAGCTAATGATATGAAGTCTGCAATCTTGAGTATAATATTGACCCATAGCAATAATAACAACTCTTAATGCCATAAGAGACTCGACCTAACTCATATGGATCCATATATTTTGGGCATTTCTTTGACTAAATATTGACCTGAACTTTAGATATCTATGACCCTCAAACTAAGGTTACCTTAGTCAATATTACACCCGCGACCACTTTTGTTCTGGCCCTAAATTCTAGTGCATACCATCCTCCATCTGTGTTGGTATTTATCACAGACCTTGCAACCTACTAACCACCACAAGATGTCAATGAATGCAGGGTATACTAACACGTGCCAGATAATGCCAAGGCATTCTAAGATGTGCAAGGTGATATGGGATGTTAAAATGTAAACTATATTTCTTGGTTGTTTTACTACCACGGTTGGATGTGAGCCTTGTCTTGGTAACTTTTTAAGTTGGATGAGTTGAGATTGGACATGAGTAGCATAAGATGAGCTATAGATAGTTCTTAGTTGAACAAGGCATATGTTCAACTTCCACAACACATGAGAATCTGGGTTTTGTCTTAGAATATTTGGTGCAAACACACTCAAGCACCACAACACATCCACTTTAATGCACAAAGAAATCTACACAAATCAAGGAATCAACTAGTGCACATGATAATTTTACCTTTTTCAAACCCTTCTTCATTATATTACAAACTACAATACAATAGGCTAGAGCTCCTGTACCATGGATCGTGACCCTTTACAATCACACTGATACAAGGAATACAACTAGGGCTTGGTTTTAATCCTTTGATAACCAATCTATCCTGAACAAGACAACACTTGACCTACTTGCTGATGGTGGCCACGCAGAACCCTTTCAGTCCATAAGTTTAATGTTTGGAGAACAAGGGGCCACCCCCTTGTCTAACACTTTTTATGGGTCCCATGCATAATTAAGGCACTCATGGACCCCAGTATGCCTACTAGAAGGCCCTATGACATAATTTAGCTTCTTATCAGGCTTATTATTCCATGTATGAGATATTTTGGTGGGATTGTCACCGAACTTTAGGGTTACTTGCATATTATTTTATGTTTAGGGGTTAATGTAGGCCCATAATATAATTCGATCAACTCCTAATAAATGTATAAATAGGAGTTATTTCGATTCATTTTTATCATAACTTGACTTGGGATCTCTCTATCTTTAGAAAATTTTACATTTTTCTTTGGAGGACTATTTTGGGTGATAAGTGCATTTTGATGTATTGATTTGGGCTATTTTTATCTTGGATCATTTTTTTTGAAAACTTCAAGCTATTTGGATACAATCCCTAACATTGTGAGTGAAAATTTAATGCTATTATTCTTGTTGCTGCATACTATTGAATTTCGCTATAACACGACTAATTGCTGCATGATGGAAATGTGGAATTATGTGTCTATTTATACTATTTAATGTATGGGCCATTGTTAGATGAATGAAATGTGTTAGTGATCATTTTATCTCAATAATATTGCACCATTTTTATGAATTATAAATTCTTGAAGGTCACTTTTCATTTTCCTCTAACATTGGACGAAGTTGACTTTCTGGGCCTCCTTGATTAAGAAACTGAATTCTTGTTCATTATCATCCTTAAATCCATATCCCCAAGTGAATTAGGCACTATTCCCTCAAAAAGGGTGATAATTTCCCCCCCTTTTTTCATAATTTTCCATTTTTCCCTAGGTCTAGCCCCATTAGGTCACATAGGGCATCAATTTCCCAGGAATATAGCCAAATGAAAAGTTCGATCTCCTAGATTCAACTGAATTGGTGGGTTTCCTTACTCTCCTGTGAATTTGGGCCAATTCTGACAGTGGAATCTCCAGATACCTTGAGCCCTAGCTCTAGAATCAATTTTTGCCTAGGGGTTCCCAAGGCTAGAACCTAGTAGGATCAATTTGACCCATCGAATTAAAAACTCTTGCATGATCATTTCCCCTCACATTGTCTAGGATAGGAACATCAATGGTTGTTAATTTCCATCCTTGAACCTAGGTTGGGTCCACTTGGCCCCATGTGGTCCCATTTGGTGTCAAAGGCCTTTCATCAAGAACGATTTGGGAATCCAAGTTCCCAAAGGATTTTAGGTATTGAGAAATTCCTTCATAAGTCTTATTCTTCTCCCTAAACCCTTCAATCCACCTCCTGACTCCCTAAAATATCAAGTCCCTTGCTTAAAAGGCAAGCAAGTCCCACTCTTTATTCTATCTTAGGGAAAGGGTTTCTAGGGTCACTCCCTCCTTATTCATTGACCTATACTCTACAAGTGACTTACTAAACTATTGATACTCCTCCCACATATTAAAATCTGTGAATAAAAAGGAACCTTAGCTATGATGACAATGGGCTAAGCCTCCACCATTTCCCTTGTCCTAGTAGTTGCCCTCTTAGGAACCCCTTTTAGGTTCACTACTAGTTTAAGTGGTAACAGGTTGTTAACAACTCCATTTGTGAACAACTCTTTAGTATGCCCACGTTTTCCATACTATGGCTCCAAGATGATAAGTCTGGGGCTATGGAGGCTACCCTTCTTCTCACTGAATTAATCCTCTATAATATAGTGAACTAGGGCTAGTTCGCTGGCCCACTTGACTTCTAATTTAGTCCTTCAAAGTTTTCACATCCTTAGTCGCTATACACCTTCCCTTCTACCAATATTGTTTTCTTTCACAAGTACAAGAGTTAGGGCTCTTCTTTGATAGACACCTAATAACCCTCCAACTGTACTTGGACTACCATCAATTTGCCTAACCACAATAAATTATTTTTACTGATCTAGGGCCCATAATATTGTCTTCATCTAGGGCTCTTCAAATATTCCACCTAACAATGGCTTGAGTCCTCTAAAAATCATTTTTCTTGTGTATCGACAGTTTTATCTTTGTTGTTCAATCTATGAACAAATCTGAACTACTCCTCTTATCATCCTTCTAACAATCTGTAGATGACTGAACTAGGGTCACAAATCAGCCATTAACATTCCATTGACTAATTTTTTATAGTTTTCTTCAGATCTCCATCTAATACTCTATGGATATTCCACCAAAATCAACTTCTCTGCATGTCAATCCATTCTTCATATGGCACATTTATTCTACATGCTCAATCTTCTTCTCAGGTTCCACCCTCCTTTGGATCTGCTATCTCCACACATACTGAATCCGCAAACCATCTTCTAGATCTGCAGTCTATATTGAAAAAATAAACCTCACTCTAAGGGTCACAACCACTCTTCTTCTATGCAAATTTTTCACAATCTTAATGGCATACTTTATGAACTAAAAATTCTAGGAAACTCATGTGCTAACTAGGGCACTATACTTATGTACTTCCAATTTTTGTAGAACAAACCTTATCTACCCATAGAAAAAACCATGACTCTTACCTCCATAAGAGACTCGTAAACGGCCTAAAAAAGGCTTAGGAAGTTCAGGACCTGAAGAACTGACAAAAATAGTAAAATATTCTATAATTAAGGAAACTGAAAAACTGAAAGAGATGATGGCGAGAGCCCAAGTGGAATAGGCAGGTGGACACCAATATCCACCTCGATCACCTCAACTCAAATTTCTTGAGCTAACTCAGTCATCATGAATTAGTTAACTGACCCAAGTTGTTATGAGATGAAATTACAATTTATTGTCCAATTTATTTAAGGGAAAAATAAATTAGATGCCTCAAATTCCTCACTCTTGGTACATCAAAATTCCTCACCAGTGTGGGTGCATTTTTTTTTACTTTCTGGTTGCCAATTTCACACTTTGTTGTTGCAAATTTCAACACACTCTCTCAACAATAAAGGAATTCAATCTATCTCGGTCTGATACCTTTGGAATTTTGCATGCAACACTTCTCTAGTGTTGCTTGCACCTACAAATCCTGAAACTGAATAGCCTCCGAACAACTGAATCAATATAATGCATTTGTCATCAGATTCTTCTGATTGTTGCTAGCTACTGCACCTGTCTACTGGAATCTCTACGCTACTACTAACATCTGCATTTGTGCCCTTTGTAGTGTTGCCAACTTTGATCTGCACTCCAGTATCTGACATATATCACTCTGATATTTGTTTTCTTGACATCTGGCTGCATAAATCTAACTGATCCTTCCTGCTACTATTGTACTGTGGAATCCTCATATCTAGGTTCAATCCATGAGACACACCATCTCAATGGACCCTACCCAAATGTGATATTCCTACTTAGCCTGAGCTAAGAGGAATATACATTTTTGTCTCATTTTATGTTGCATGAATAAATGAATAAAGGAAGACATGTAAAACTCCTGAAAAGAATGAATAAATCAATTCCCATATGAACAAGGATAAATCTGGGCCATGTAAATAGATCACTTGCAGGTGTGAAAGGGGTTTGAGCTGTGAGACTGGGTCAACCTTGACCAAATCTACAGTGCTGTCTAGATACAATGCACCTCATGAAGGGAAAGCACAGTTCTAGATGGAGGCTACTCATGTGAAAGGAGCTAATTCATCAAGGTGGTTTAGGGTTTTCCAAGGCTTTCATATTATAAAAGGATGGGGGAGGCAGCAAGATAAGGTGGTTGATTGTGCATATTTCTGAGTATCTTGTCTATTTAGACAAATACCATTCTTTGTTATTTAGCTGAGAATAGTGTTGCTTAGCACTTGGGAATTCCTATGCAGGGATACCACCTCTTCCATTGAGGATTTCTTGGAGGAATATTTTTTATTTCATCCACTATCAAGCATTCGACCAAGCTCTACTTCCAACTGCAACGCAGATCCAGTGAGGGTTTGGTTTCTTTTGTAAGCTGCAGCAAGTGGAGGCTAGATAAATTCAGATCTAGACCATACTAGTGCCTCTTCTTAGTGAGTGAGTCTTTTATCCTCCTAGAAGAGTGTATTAGCTATTGAGCTTCAGATTTGTATCTTGGCATCAGGCCAACTCAATGCTTCAAGCTACAGCACAGTTTCCCTTCCAGGATTGCGTTATTTTCAGTGGAGGTTTTGCAGGGTGTTTTGACCCCCTTTTTTATGAGAGATATCTGGTTCTGGGCTTTGCCTTTCACTTTGGTGATCCATTGATTAGCTTGTTGATCCATGTTTTGTATAGATCTGATCTATTTCTAATGTAAAATCATATTTAGAAATTTCTGAATAATATTTCAGATCTGCTACTTTAAACTCAAATCTACTCTTTATATTGCATGATTTGGTCAAAACCCCAAGGGGATCTTGTAATAGAGCCTTTCTAGTGTACAGATCTGAAATGGATATGATATTTTGTACATAGATCTGCTCTAGATCTGAAGTGTAACATTCAGCTACTGTAGCTCCATTAAATAGCGTTTTTAAGCCATTTTTTAGTAAATACATGTGTTGCAGCCTTCTTTTCTGAAGATTTCCTTCTCTTTTGTCTTCTATATTCTGCTGTATAATTTAAGAGCATCAATATAAATCTGATTTCCTGTTGTATATTCAAAATTTGATCTTATTTTATGGCCTCCTTCTCATGCTTTCCAAAACTGCATTATTTCTGAAGAATTTTGTTGTACATAGCTGCAGCCCCTCTCCTTGGGTGTTTTTCAGCTAGACTAGGTGGTGGGAGATCTGTTTACCACACCTAGTTTGATTTGATTTTTCTATCCTTTTGGATATAGACCCCAAATCTACTAATATAAGGGATCCAGGAGCTGCAAACTTATTTCTATGCATATATTTCCCATAAGTTCGTTATTTCAGTAGGCACTGTTGTGCATTCCCATTTGGGGATATTACAGTGGTATCAGAGCTCCTTTCTTGGCACAACCTGTGCTATCATTGAATAACCAAAGCCGAGATGCATTCAGAAGAAGAATAGCCTCTTACTGAGAGGGAGAAGAGGTATCAGAATAGAATCCACAAGAGATTTGATTACACCACTGAGGATCAAGACAAAGGTAAAGCCCCTGAAACTAGAAGTGATAAAGAAGGAGAAGAGTTTGCAAGAACTCTTTTAGTAGCCATGCAAGATCTTGATAAAGAGATCAAAGAGATTAGAATGGACAGGATGAATGGACAGGATGAAGGAAAGCTCTGGCATGTCTCACCACTGGAATGGTCAACCAGTGAACCAGCCACAAGCTCCACAAGCTCCACAACGCTCTACTATGTCCACCTTCTTGGTTGTGGAGAATGAAGGGCCACAAGAGAAAGCATCCCTTGAAGACTACTTTGAGGAATATGAATCTCAGAATCATAGATTTAAGGACCACTTGAGTTTTCAAGAGTTTTGTCACCTCAAGGACAAAATAAGACCACGACATTAGTATAGAGATGGTGGATTCTTTCAGAATCATGACAGGCATCACTCTATGGGAAAATTATTTTTCCCAAGTTTGATTGGTCATCCACCAGTTCTTCCAAGGGATGGAAAGAAAAGATGTACATCTACTTTCAATTGAACAAAGTCCCCAATTAAAGCCATCGAGATTACAGTGCTGCACTTTGAAGGTGAAGAACACAATTGGTGGTTCTATGGGTTTTCTACATTGGGCCATGCCAATGTGACTGCCTATTCTGAATTCACTAGAAGACTGGTGGAGAGGTTTGACAGAAAGGATCCAGAAGCACCTTTCATGAGCCTTGCAAAGTTAAATCAATCAGGAAATGTAGAAACTTATATCTCTGAGTTTCTGAGATTATCTATTATGATTCCTGATCTGTCTACAACAAGGAGGGCGTACATGTTCATCGATGGCTTGGATGAAAATTTTCATGGGTTGGTTAAATATACCAAGCCCATCACTTTGCATGATGCCATTGAGAGGGCTAGAGACCTCAAAGATGCCTTGCCAAAAGCAAAGGCAAATTTTCAGAGCAAGGCCCCTTAGCTTTCTAAAGGGAAGGAAGAGAAAGATGCTCCTTCCAAGGAGAGCTCATTCAAGAAGCCTCTTGATATTGAAGTCAAGAGGAATCTGAGAAAGAAGAAACTATGTTTCACTTTCCAAGAGTCATGGGCATCTACACATAGATGTGCTGCTAGGAAATCACACTACATAGAAGTCTTCTCAGATTTTGAGGAGGAAGAATAAGATGATGAACCAAGTAGAGGTCACAGCGCTAACAATGTTGAGGGAGATCCAACACCATATGGAGATGGGAATGGAGCCTTTGCTCCAATATGAGGAACTCTTGCATCTCTGAGAGGAGTACCCAAGTACTTGACCTTAAAAGTACAAGGTTCGATCATGAATCAGAGGGTATATGTACTGATTGACAGTGGGGAAATCCACAACTTTATTGATGCTCATCTTGTGTAGAGGAGGGAAATCCCCACTGATAATTTTGAGGGATTCTCTGTTTTGGTCCCAGGAGATAGGGCAATTCAATGCATGCACTATGTCCCATCACTTTCAGTTACTATGGGGTCCTACACTTTGGTGGATCACTTTTTTTAGTTGACATACCAGACACCAATATCATTTTGGGTGTCCAATGGTTGATTACATTGGGGAAAGTCACTATTGATTGGAAGGCTTTGCAAATCGAATGGGTGGACATGAAGAGTGGTAAACCTCAAATGATCCAAGGCATGCATACTTACCCCTCACCTAGCACTTCCACACAAACAACAAAGATGGATTTGCACAGTGGAAGAAAGGATCTCACAGTCCCTTCTCTTATGTTCATGAGAATTCTGCATGGGACATTCCTATCTAATGGAAAACCACCAGGGAGGCCACCAGATTCAGATCTTGTGGGGGAGGCCTCACAAAGTGCTGCTCCAAACTTAGATCCGGGAGGGATTGGAGCAATGGAAGATCAAGTTATAGCGTTGGGAGGCTTGGGATAGCTCAAGAGTAAGGGGGATATTATACCCTCATCACTATCACCCCCTCTCATTTCCAAATCCACGTTGTGGGAGGAAGATAATGGGAGGATCAGACTTCCAACACACATCTTTGGCATGGGAAATGTTAGAGAAGAGATCAGCAACATGACATACACTCCCATGGAGGTATCATCAGCACTTTCATTTTTGAGCAGTGTGGATCTGTACTGGAAATCTCAACTTCTTGTAGAGTATTCCAAAGATCTCCACACCTGTATGATACTAGATGAAATAAAACAAGAAGAGGGCTACTTATTCCAAGGGGGAGTCATCTACTATCATGGTAGGGTCTTCTTGTCTAGATCTTCCAAGCTCAAGGAGAAGATACTACAAGGGGAACACAAAGAATTATTTCTTAGCCATATGTAGTCAATGAAGATCTACACCCTGATCATGAGGAGCTTTGTTTGGGAAGGGTTGAGAGAGGAATTACATCAACAATTTCAAGAGTGCATGAGCTATGTGGAGTTGGGACAGCCAATGGACTCTATGCAAGAGTCATTTTAGCCAGTTCTTCATTCTTTTGAGAGAAGGGGAATGTCCATGCACAACTCCATGTGTATGAGGAACTATGATGGTAAACGATATGATCATGCAAAGCAAGTTTTATTTTCTGATTTTTCACATTATTTTGCCATGTTTTTGCAGGCTATGAATCCTAAAGGGAGTGAGAGATCATGTGGATCTCATGGCTTTTGGTGGGCCAATAGAAATTCTGAACTTGGCCACTCCCTTGTTGTGCAAAGGGAGATTCCTTTTCATGATGGGTGCTTCCCAAAGGCACCAAACATATCTAACATCTTCAGCTATGTTAATATGAATCATGCAGCAAATGTGTGGTGGGAATTCCACTTGCCACACCTTGATCTAATGTAGGCAGGAGATGCACTACGCTGGCATCACATGTGGGATTTTGACCTACCTCCTCAAGCTCATATTTCTGTTTGTATATATGTAGTTTTGCTTCCATACTTGGATGCCATAGTTGTACTATTTATGGGATTGTATGGAGGGAGGATGGGCAGTTTGTATGTACCACATGGAATGGAACTTTTCTATGTACCTCATGCTACATGTTTTAGAGAAAGATTTTCTCCAACCATATTTATTTCTGTTGAATTTTTCACTCCTTGTGGGATGGACTATGCACATCTTATGATGACATTGGAGGAACAATTCATGATGTGTTGGCTTGGTGAACACTTGGCTTATGAGGAGGACTTGATCCTTGAGATGTCACCAATGGAGGAGGGGAAGTACTAGAGTACTCACCCTATCAGTTGCTTGAGGACAAGAAACATTTTGGAGGGGAGGACTATAATATTCCTACTTAGCCTGAGCTAAGAGGAATATACATTTTTGTCTCATTTTCTGTTTCATGAATAAATGAATAAAGGAGGACATGTAAAACTCCTGAAAAGAATGATGCCATGTAAACAAATCACTTTCAGGTGTGAAAGGGGTTTGAGCTATGAGACTGGGTCAACCTTGACCAAATCTACAGCGTTGTCTACATGCAATGCACCTCATGAAGGGACAACGCAGTTCTATATGGATGCCCCTGATGTGAAAGGAGCTAATTCATCAAGGTGGTTTAGGGTTTTACAAGGCTTTCATATTATAAAAGGATGGGGGAGGCAACAAGAGAAGGTGGTTGATTGTGCATATTTCTGAGTATCTTGTCTGTTTAGACAAATACCATTCTCTGTTGTTTAGCTGAGAATAGTGCTACATAGCACTTGGGAATTCCTATGCAGGGATCCCACCTCTTCCATTGAGGATTTCTTGGAGGAGTATTCCTAATTTCATCCACTATCAAGCATTTGGCCAAGCTCTACTTCCAACTGCAACGCAGATCCAATGAGGGTTTGGTTGCTTTTGTAAGCTGTAGCAAGCGGAGGCTAGATCAATTCAGATCTAGACCATATTAGTGCCTCTTATTAGTGAGTGAGTCTTTTATCCTCTTGGAAGAGTGTATTAGTTGTTGAGCTTCAGATTTTTATCTTGGCATCAGGCCAACTTAGTGCTTCAAGCTATAGTGCAGTTTCCCTTCCAGGACTATGTTATTTTCAGTGGAGGTTTTTCAGGATGTTTTGACCCCCTTTTTGATGAGAGATCTCTGGTGCAGGGCTTTGCCTTTCACTTTGGTGATCCATGGATTAGCTTGATGATCTATGTTTTGTATAGATCTGATTTGTTTCTAATGTAAAATCATCTTCAGAATTTTCTGAATAATATTGCAGATCTGCTACTTTAAACTTAGATCTACTCTTTGTATTTCATGATTTGGTCAAAACCCTAAGGGGATCTTGTAATAGAGCCTTTCTAGTGTAAAAATATGAAATAGATATGATATTTTGTACACAGATATGCTCTAGATCTAAAGTGTAGCATTAAGCTACTACAGCTCCATTAAATAACGTTGTTAAGCCATTTTGCAGTAAATACATGTGCTGCAGCCTTCTTTTTCTCTCTTGTCTTCTATATTTTGCTGTATAATTTAAGAGCATCAATATAAATCTGATTTGCTGCTATCTATTCAAAATTTGATCTTATTTTATGGCCTCCTACTCATGCTTTCCAAAACTTCATTATTTCTGAAGAATTTCGTTGTACATAGCTGCAGCCTCTCTCCTTGGGTGTTTTTAAACTAGATAGGGTGGTGGGAGATCTGTTTACCACACCTAGTTTGATTTGTTTTTGCTCTCCTTTTGGATCCAGACCCCAGATCTACTGATCTAAGGGATCCAGGAGCTGAAAACTCATTTCCATGCATAGATTTCCCAGAAGTGCATTATTTCAGCAGGCACTGCTGTGCATTCCCATTTGGGGATATTACACCAAATTTATTATCTTGGGATTATGTCTACACATCACCCCACCTTTCACCTGGAGGTATGGTTGCATGTGCTCCCTCTTCCCATCTGGCTTGAAATTTCCCCCTCATGGAGGTCTCTACTTGAGTGGATGCTTCCACTCAGTCTCCTCTCTGCTTAAATTGTGGCTGCTCCACAACCTTCTAAGATTACTTCTAAGGCTGCATGTTGAGAGGTAATTTGTACTCCCTCTCAACATCCAAGTCTCTAACCTCTGATTTTCTCCTCAAATATTTGCATGCATCTTGTACCTCAAGTGCATATAGGTTCTTAACTTGCGCACATTGTAATTTTCTAATCATTACAACAGTTTCTAAAAAAAGAGTTGATTTTAAATCGACGATATCTCCCCCATTCGAGCTCCGAATTGATTTTCCGTTTGGGTAGTTTTTAAGGAATCCAAATATGCTATTTAAAAAAAAAAAATTACACCAAAAGCTTAAGAGATTCTCTTCAAAGTCGCCGCCCAAAAAATTCTCGCTCTGATACGATGTATAAAATATAACCAACGAGATTCAATCTAATATTGTAATGTACTAAAACAAGATATTGAATCCTTCCTACAATTTTTGGAAACAAAACACGATCGTAAAATCACATATAAGTAAGAGAAATAAATTATCAATTGCACAACACAAGATGTATCTCAGGAAAGAAACTGCTCAATACTGTTCTATCTCTATTGTGTATTAATTCAAGGAATTATGAAACTGTACAATGCTTAATCTCTCATGAGATTCTCCAGCACTCTGCCAATTGTCTCCCGCTGATCTAGGGAAACTCGGTCTAGTACTTAGTGAATTCTCAACCTTCCTTCAACCTGCCTTACTCATGGAATTCCTATGGAATTAACTCCCTATTAATTAGGAAAATTAGTATTCCTTAATTGCGCAATCCATCATGGCATCCCAATGACTTTATAATTGCACATGGAAAATTTTGTATAAATACAACTGATAGTTATGTTCCCTTTAACCTTTGTCTCAACTGGGTATTCTTTGGAACTGACATGCATGCAACTATCAATAGTGAATTATCGGTTATCTGATTGATCACTCATTGTGAATTAAATCTAATTTAATTCACCGGTTGACCTCTCACTAGATCATCACTTAGTTAGAACTATTTAAACCGATTTTAACTCATTTAATTGAGTTAACTAATTCACACTTTCACCCCACTAATGCATAAACTGCAACTGGATCCCAAAAATATTAGAATAATCCCTCTACATGCCTCATCTTAGACCCTCAACTCCAATTTCCTGAGCTAACTCAATCATCATGAATTAGTTAACTGACACAAGTTGTTATGAGATGAAATTACAATTTATTTTCCAATTTATTTAAGGGAAAAATAAACTAGATGCCCCACATTCGTCACTCCTAGTGCATCAAAATTCCTCATGAGTGTGGGTGCCTTTTTTCTTTTTTTTTGTCCTTTTTGGTTTCCAATTTCAATGTTTCTTGTTGTATTTTTCAACATTTCAGAATTTGATGTAGCCTTCACGCAAAGACACCATTGAAATGACATGCCCAGACTCTCATGAGCAACCTATCTTAAGCTCTATTTTCCATAAGAGAACCAACAATATGCCATCGTAATTCTTAGATCAAACCTACCATTAAGGTATGAAACATTCTTGTGAACCCTCACATCATGATCTTGCTCTTGGAGGATGATCATGGCCTCCCTTTAGCAACCCTTACTTGGCCCTCTTACTTGACCTACTTTAGGACTACATCTCTCTTTCCCACCTTGATCAAATGACATCCTTCTCACATGATGTTCTTTCCTTCATTCTAAGGCATCCATAAATATTTTTTCCTCGACCTCTTAGAAACCCTCTAGAACTTACGAGTTTTATCCACTTAGACCTTAGGAAATATTAATTTTCCTTTTTAATTTTCTGTTAGATTTTAAACCCCATCTTGGGTACAAAATCCCTTTGCTTGGATTCTTTTCCCAAAAATCCTTTTGTGACCAAAATTGCACAAACCCATCTCACTAGGCTTGTGGAGTACCTCCCAAGCTACACAATTCAACAACATATTCTAGTTGTAGTAACCGTAACTTGGTCAAGCTCTTGTAGTCAAGCGAGGGCTTAGTTGGGTTCCCAAGTTTCAAATTAAGTAAGGGTAGTTGTGATGGCATGGCAGCTAGGGAGGGTCAGATCATGCACATTAGGAATGAAAAGGCATGCTCACACTTGTTGGACAATGTCAATGCATGTTGAAGAGTGTTAGGGAGTGTCGGAGCATATCAATGGATAACTAGGTAAAAATGCATGGAAAGGAATGAATAAGAGTGTGTGCCAGGGAGTGTCAATGAATTCAAGTGTGCTAAGGACGAACTGTGTTAGGAGAAGTTCATAATAGGATTTACAGGAGGGAAGTCTATGGTTGTTATACGAGGCTCAGCATAACAGTTTTAAACAAAGGGAGATCACTTTGTGCTAGGCACAACATTGTTTTTGCTTGAACTATTTTTTTTATATGAGATGTGGCACACTTTGGCTACATGCTCATGTTTTAAAATATTCTAGTTAATTTCATATTGTACATTGTTGTGTATAATTTTTGGGGCACTCGACATGTGTCGGCTTATATCTTGTGTGCCTTTTGCATCTTGTGGTTCTTTCAAACCCTCAGTTAATTTTTTACTATTTATATGAACTGAACATACATGTGAAATATTTCCTATGTAAGCTATGTTGCTTAGTTGTTTTATGGCCATGGGTAGATCATGTGATCCTTATCTTGGTAAATAGTTAAGTGGGACAAGTTGAGCTTGGACATGAGTGGCATAATATGAGTTCTTAGGTGAACAAGGGACAATCTACTTGTAGTAGGTGCAATTGGTCAAGTTGTTGCGTTTGAAGCAAGCCAATATTGTCACATGAACTGAAATAGCCAAGGAATTGATAGGGTTCCCAAGTTATGAAAAAATGTAAAGGCTAGTTGGGAGGACATGAGTTCCAAGGCGTGCTAGGGAATGCTAAGGTGTGTTAGAGAGTGCGAAGGCATGTCAAAAATGCTAAGATGTGTGAAGTGAGAAGGCATGCCAAGATGTGCAAGAGTGTGTTAATGCGTGCCAAGGACTGTCAAGGAAAAAAAAGGGAGAAACAAGTTAAACTACAAGGAAATGAACACATAAGAGGGTTAATAAGTCATTAATTTACTTTTTCCAAGAGGGGCATGCTAGGCACACCAACACTAGGTGCCAATAGGTGCCAAGTGAAAAGTCTTAGTGCATTCTAAGTGCCAAGTCTTCCTTTGTTGCTTCTCATCTACTTTCCAACAATTGATCTCAAAGAAATTTAATATTAAACCATGCCAAATCATACCAATTCATGTCAACATATTCCATACATGCTAAGACATACCAGGTGCCAATATGTGGCACAGATTTTTATGCATGCTATGAAGTGGAAGGGCATGTTGAAGAGTGCTAAGGTGTGCTAGAGAGTGCTAATGCATGTTGAGGAGTGTTAAGGAGTACTAGGACAAAAAATTAAGGGAGAACTAGGTCAAAGTTCATGGAAGTTAATGAATATGAGGAATGTGTGCCAGGGACTAGTGTTAATGAGTGCTAGTTGTCATGCCAAGGAGGGAGTGACAAGGTATGCTAAGGATTGGTAATGCATGCTAGGGAATATCAAGGCATGTTAAGAAGTCTCAAAGTGTGCTTGGGAGTTCTAGGGTGTGCTAATTATATGTGCCAAATAGTGCCAAGATATGCCAATACATGCCAGGTGCTAAGGATGTGCAGGGTGCCAGGGTATGTCAATATGTGTCAAGAAGTTTTAAGGAAACAAAAGGAAGTACCAATAAGAGGGTTAACAAGTCGATATTTTATCTTTTTAAAAATGGGCATGCTAGCCACACTAATAATAGGTCCCAATACATGCCAAGTGGAATTGTGTGCCAAGTGCTAATGTATGTCAATACATTCAACCAAGGTGTTCCGGGGCATGCTAGGGACTACATGCATGCTAACACAGGGTAGGATAGTTCTATGTTATGCTAGCACATGCCACCATGTGCTTGGGTGTCAGTGTCATGAAAAGATGTTATAGGTACAAAGATGTTCCAAGACATGCGAGGTGATAAGAAATGTTAGTGTGTTTCAAAGCATTATTTTAAGGTGTGCCAAGAGTGTTGAGGAGTGTTAGGTCTTTCTCATTAATAGAATTGACAGATCTTGATTATGTATTAAATAATATACTTCCTACACACACTAGTGGGACTTTATCTAAAGGGAGTTTTCTAGATGATAAACTTAATAGATATGAATCATGTGTTGACTCATACAAAAACTATATTCGACTAGTCATTACTTGAGGTAAATGATACACACTAATTACTTCTTAAAAAATTGACTGACTCTAACCACTATGGCCTTGGACATATTATAAAAAAGACTACATAATAATGGTATTAAATCTTTATCTTTTGACAAAAAATATATTAACAAGAACATAACATCATAAAAAACTGATTGGAATGATCAATGATGACAAACATTTTTTGACCATCACCAAAAGTAACAAAAAGAGCATCAATGAGGGTCATTAAAAGTTTGTCACTAGAAGTGTCACCAAAGAGAGAATTAGTGATGGGCCTTTAACGACCCTCACCAAAAGTGTCATTGAAAATGGCTTTGGTGATGGACCTTAAAGGACCATCACTATATACACTTATAGTGACACTTTTTTAAGGACCGTCACTATATGTGACATTGGTGACGGACCTTAAAGGTCTATCACAATCATGACCCTCACCAATGTCCTTTTTTCTTGTAGTGTCTATATCTCAGGTCCCTCATTGCCTTCACCATCTTTTTATGCTTCATATTTCTCCAAATCAATTGTTTTTACTGTTGCCCTCGACTCAGGTTTTGCTTCTACATATTTTCCCTTCTGCTATGTATCTTTTGTAGTTCCGGGCTTTTTGGGAGTCTACAAAGCTGACGATAAGGCACCCCCAGTGGTGTGCAACTCTAACCACGCAAGTGGCCACTCTACTGTAACATGCACCAGGTGTAGATTGTGAAATTTTTCTTTGAATTCTGAAATTAATTTGTACTACACATATTAGGTAAGGGACAACCTTGGCATCGATCACTAGTACATTTGGTGGAAATTTCGACACTTTGGTTCAGACACTTTTGACCAAATGTCGGAAATTTCCCCAAAATTTATCAATTTTTCAAATCCCGCCCACAACTATCACAATATTGACGTTTGGAGACAAGTGTCAGTATTGCGACACATAGAAGTTAGTGTCGGTCTTGCGACATTTGTAGCAAAGTGTTGGAATTGCGACAGTTTGGGAAAAAGCGTCGGAATTGTGACGGATTAGAGCTATGTGTCGCTATTGCGACGTTTGGAGGAAAACGTCGCTATTGCAATAGTTTGGGAAAAATTGTCACTATCGCGACAGTTTGGGCTAAGTTTCGCTCTTACGACAGTTTGGGCTAAGTGTCGCTCTTGCGACGGTTTGGGCTAAGTGTCACTATAGCGACAATTTGTAAATAAATTTCTTTGGCATCTCCTTTAATAAATAATAATATAACTTGGGTCCCCTTTTTGAATGGTTGGCGCAACATAATAAGATATATTTAGTTGACATATCACATTGTGATTAAGATGGAAGGTGGTTATGATGGGACTTCTAAGGAGTTTCATAAAATATTAAAGACATGATGCGCTCACTCCTTGGTTCACTTTTAATGTGTGCCCCTAACCACGGTTGGGCGCGCCGTATCGCGCAGTGTGAGGTCGCCCGACCGGGCACGTTCAGGTTGGGCCATTTCGTTTGAGGGCACCCGTATAAGTTTTGCTAAGTTGTGACTGCCTCGGTGCCTTGTGCACGTTTGGGTGGCCCATTTTCTATTTGATCCCTTGTGGCATCATTCATTCAGGTGCGCCATGTCGCGCTGTGTGAGGTCGCCCGACCGAGCGCGTTCGAGTTGGCCTATTTCATTCGAGGGTGCCCGTATTAGTTTAACTAAGTTGTGACCACCTAGGTCCCTTGTGCATGTTTGGGTGGCTCGTTTGCCATTTTCTCCCTTGTGGCATCGTTCAGTCGAGCGCGTCGTTTTGTGCCGTGTGAGGTCACCCAACCGGGCATGTTTGGGTCGGGTTGGGTCGTTTTGTTCGAGGGCGCTCGTATCAGTTTTGCTAAGTTGTGACCACCTGGGTCCCTTGTGCACGTTCGGGCAGCCCGTTTTCCATTTTCTCCCTTGTGGCATTGTTCGGTCAGGCGCGCCATGTCGCGTCGTGTGAGGTCGCCCGACCAGGCATGTTCAGGTCGGGTCGTTTCGTTCAAGGGCACCCATATCATTTTTGCTAAGTTGTGACCACCTAGGTGCCTTGTGCACATTCGAGTGGCCTGTTTTCCATTTGCTCCCTTGTGGCATCATTCAGTCGGGCACGCTGTGTCGTGCCATGTGAGGTCGCTCGACTGGGCATGTTCAGGTCAGGTCAGGCCATTTCATTCGAGGGCGCTCGTATCAGTTTTGATAATTTGTGACTACCCGGGTGCCTTGTGCACGTTCGAGCGGCCTTTTTGCCATTTTCTTCCTTGTGGCATCGTTCGAACGGGTGCGCCGTGTCACGCAGTGTGAGGTCACCCGACCAGGTGTGTTCAGGTTGGGCCATTTCATTCGAGGGCGCCCGTATCAGTTTTGCTAAGTTGTGACTACCTGGGTGCCTTGTGCACATTTGGGTGGGCCATTTTCCATTTTCTCCCTTGTGGCATCATTTGGTCATGTGCACCGTGTCACACCGTACTATAAGGTCGCCCAACCGGGCCCATTCGGGTTGGGCCGTTTCATTCGAGGGCTCCCGTATCAGTTTTGCTAAGTTGTGATTGCCTGAGTGCCTTGTGCATGTTCAGGCGGCCCATTTTCCGTTTTCTCCCTTGTGGAATCGTTCGGTCGGGCACGCCGTATCGTACCGTGTGACGTCCCCCAACTGGGCATGTTCGGGTCAAGTTGGTTGTTTTGTTTGAGGGCGCCCGTATCAGTTTTGCTAAGTTGTGACCGTCTGGGTGCCTTGTGCACGTTTGGGTGGCTCGTTTGCTATTTTCTCCCTTGTGGAATCGACATTTGTTCGGGCGCGTCGTGTCGCACCGTGTGAGGTCGGTGCTCGACCGGGCGCATTCTAGTCGTGCCATTTCGTTTGACAGCACTCGTATCAGTTTTTCTAAGTTGTGACCGCTTGGGTGCCTTGTGCATGTTCGGGTGGCCCGTTTTCCATTTTCTCCCTTGTGGAATCGTTCGGTTAGGCGCGCTGTGTCATGCCGTACTATGAGGTCGCCCAACTGGGCGCGTTCGGGTCGGGTCAGGTCGTTTCGTTCAAGGATGCCTGTATCAGTTTTGCTAAGTTGTGACCACCCGAGTACCTTGTGCACGTTCGGGTGGCCCGTTTTCTGTTTTCTCCCTTGTGGCATCGTTCAGTTAGGCACGCCATGTCGCGCCGTGTGAGGTCGCTCGATCGGGCGCGTTCGAGTTGGGTCGGGTCATTTCGTTCGAGGGCGCCCGTATCAGTTTTGCTAAGTTGTGAATGCTCGGGTGCCTTGTGCACATTCAGGTAGGCCATTTTCCATTTGCTCCCTTGTGGCATTGTTTGGTCGGGCACGCCGTGTAGTGTCATGCGAGGTCGCCTGACCAGGCACGTTTGGGTTGGGTTGTTTCGTTCGAGGGCGCAGGTATCATTTTTGCTAGGTTGCGACTGTCCAGGTGCCTTGTGCATGTTCAGGTGGCCCATTTTCCATTTGCTCCCTTTTGGCATCATTTGGTTGGGTGCATCGTGTCGCATCGTATGAGGTCGCCCGACCAGACACATTCGGGTTGGGCCGTTTCATTCGAGGGCGCCCGTATCAGTTTTGCTAAGTTGTGACTGCCTGGGTCCCTTGTGCACGTTCGGGCAGCCCATTTGCCATTTTCTCCCTTGTGGCATTGTTCGTTCGGGCGCGCCGTGTCGCACCGTGTGAGGTCGCCCGACCGGGCACGTTCGGGTAGGGTCGAGCCATTTTGTTCGAGGGTGCCCATATTAGTTTTGCTAAGTTATGACCGCCCGGGTGCCTTATGCACATTCGGGTGGCTGGATTTCCATTTTCTCCCTTGTGGCATCATTCAGTCGGGCGCGTCATGTCGCGCCATGTGAGGTCGCCCGACTGGGCGCGTTCAGGTTGGGTCGTTTTGTTCGAGGGTGCCTGTATCATTTTTGCTAGGTTGTGACCACCTGAGTACCTTGTGCACATTTGGGTGGCCCATTTTCCATTTTCTCCCTTGTGGAATCATTCGGTCGGGCACGCGATTTCGTGTCGTACTGTGAGGTCGCCCGACCGGGCGCGTTCGGGTTGGGCCGTTTCGTTCGAGGGCACCCGTATCATTTTTGCTAAGTTGTGACCACCCGAGTGCCATGTGAACGTTCGGGCGGCCCGTTTTCCATTTTCTCCCTTATGGCATTGTTTGGTCAGGCACGACGTGTCGCGCAGTGTGAGCTTGCCCGACTGGGCGCGTTCGGGTCAGGTCGAGTTGTTTCGTTCAGGGGCACCCGTATCAGTTTTTCTAAGTTGTGACCACCCGGGTGCCTTATGCACGTTCAGGTGGCCCATTTGCCATTTTCTCCCTTTTGGCATCGTTCGTTCGGGCGCGCTATGTCGCGCCATGTGAGGTCGCCCAACTGGGCGTGTTCAGGTCGGGTCGTTTCGTTCAAGGGTGCCAGTATCAGTTTTGCTAAGTTGTGACCGCCTGAGTGCCTTGTACACGTTCGGGTGGCCTGTTTGCCATTTGCTCCCTTGTGGCATCGTTCGTTCGGGCGCGCCGTGTCGTGCCGTACTGTGAGGTCGCCCGACTGGGTGCGTTTGGGTCGGGTTGTTTCGTTCGAGGGCACCTGTATCATTTTTTCTAAGTTGTGACTGCCGAAGTGCCATGTGCACGTTCATGCAGCTCGTTTGTCATTTTCTCCGTTGTGAGATCGTTTGGTTGGGCGCGCCATGTCGCACTGTGTGAGGTCGCTCGACTGAGCACATTCGGGTCGGGTCGGGCCGTTTCGTTCGGGGGCGCCCGTATTATTTTTGTGAAGTTGTGATAGCCTAGGTGCCTTCTGCATGTTCAGGCAGCTCGTTTGCTATTTTCTCCCTTGTGGCATTGATGTTCATTTGGGCACATCATGTCGTGCCGTGTGAGGTCGGCGCCCGACCGGCTGCATTACGGTCAAGCCGTTTCATTCGAGGGCACCCATATCAGTTTTGCTAATTTGTGACCACTCAGGTGCCTTGTGCATGTTCAGGTGGCCCATTTTACATTTTCTCCCTTGTGGCATCGTTCAGTCGGGCGCGTCGTACTATGAGGTCGCCCGACCGGGCGCGTTCGGGTCGGGCCGTTTCGTTCGAGGGCGCCCGTATCAATTTTTCTAAGTTTTGACCTCTCGAGTGTCATGTGCATGTTTGGGTGGCCCGTTTGCCACTTTCTCCCTTGTGGCATCGTTCGGTCAGGCACACCATGTCGTGCCGTGCGAGGTCGCCCAACTCGTTTGGGTCAGGTCGAGTCGTTTCGTTTGAGGGCGCCTGTATCAGTTTTGCTAATTTGTGACTGCCCAAGTGCCTTGAGCACGTTCAGGAGGCTCGTTTGTTGTTTTCTCCCTTGTGGAATCGACATTCGTTCGGGCACGTCGTGTCGCGCCGTGTGAGGTCAGCGCCCGACTGGGCGCATTCCAGTCGTGTCGTTTCGTTCGAGGGCACCCGTATCAGTTTTTCTAAGTTGTGACCACCTGGGTCCCTTGTGCACATTCGGGTGACCCGTTTGTCGTTTGCTCCCTTGTGGCATCGTTCGGTCAGGCGCGTCGTGTCGCGTCGTGTGAGGTCGCCCGACTGGGCGCGTTTAGGTCGGGTCAGGCCATTTTGTTTCAAAATAAACATCACGTTAATAATTTCACATTCAAATATATTTTTTAAATAGAGTTTTAACTTACTTTTATATATAAATATAAAATAGAATAAAAATTTTGAAAAATAAATATCTAAAATTATTATAGAATTCACACTGCATTTCAAATATATTAACAATTATATTTTAAATATATATTTTTTATATAGTTTTGAAATAAGTTATTAGATTGGTGAATAAAATTAATTACATTAGAATTTTGTCTAATTTCTTTTTTGGTAAATTAATTTCATGAGGTTCACATGAAATCTCAAGTCAAATTTAAACCAGCTAAACAAAAACTCTAATAATTTCATGAAAATCATCTAAAAAATGATTGAAATATCAAACTTGACAGTAGACCAATATGGGTTAAGTTAGTTTTATGAGGATCATGTTGGAAGTTATGTTGTTAATTTTCAAAATCAAACTAGTCGTTATCCTAACGACTAGTTTAGCCAATTCTAAATATATATATATATATAAGAAGAAAAATAAAATTAATTAATTAATTAAATAAGAATATATATATATATATATATATATATATATATATATATATATATATATTATCACAATTAATTAAATAATTAATTAATTACTTAATTAAATAAAACTAGCCATTATCCTAACAGCTAGTTTAGCCATAAAATATTCCAAGCTATTATAAGATCTAGATCTTGGTTAATAATATTTTATTATGCACCATTATCAAGGATAACTCAATATTTTGTTATAAATAAGATGAGGGTTTTCCATTCATTATTTACCTTTGATCCTTTTATCATGGTTGAACTTTGATCACTTTTATTTTCTTTTTGCTTATTGAGCTCCCATTGAGTTCAACACGTCTTGGGTTTTCTACACCATTGAGAGAGATAATTGCTAAATATAATTATTATTTTCTTTATAGGATAATTTGCATCAATGGAAGAAAACATTAGAGGTGGGAAAAAAATTCAAAAGGGTGAAAGGGGTGATGGTAGAGTTTATTGCCCTTGTAAAAAATGTTGTATGAGAAATAATGTTAGAGTTTTAATAGCAACAACAACAATGCATTGTAGGAAATATGGGCACATTGATGGTGGATCGAATGACTATCGTCCCGTGGTAATTAATTATCTATCTTCATTTTGATTATATCATAAAATTTTATATTATTTTAATATTTTTTATATGCACACTAATGTTTAATGATTAATGTTTGTAATTTTCATAAAGGCACAGTTGCCCCCCAACTTTTTGTAGATGATCAACCAGCTTCCACAGCTAAATAGTAGTAGATTAGATGATGTTGCACCAGTACAAGAGAATATTGCAGCAAATATTAGTATTGGAAATGATGTTGTACAAGGTGAAGAACATGAAGTGAATTATGAAGGTAATTTTAATGATCCCATAGAGGTAGATCGTGATGACAATAATGAGACAGTTCACATTAATGATGGGACAAATCAAATGCTCCAAGACTTGTATGGTGAGTCGGATGATGATGGTGGAGATAGTGATGGTATTTATGATGTACCTCTGATTAAAAGGTCAAGTGAACGAATTTTTGAACACTCAAATGCAACTCTTCTCTCTGCTACATTGTCGCTGGTGAACTTAAAGGTTGTGAATAATTTTTCGAACAGATGTATGACACAACTCCTAAGGTATGCAATATGTATATATGATCACATATATGTAAATGCTGATTATTTTCCCTTTTTTTAGTTGTAATAAATGTGTAAAATAATAATTCAATACTTATATATATATGTGTGTATGTGTGTGTGTGTGATCAATAATCTTTACATTAACTAGTTTTTGTTTATGCTGTAGATTGTTGGGTGAATATTTTTTACCATCACCAAATACTTTACCTCGAACATATCGAGATCTATGTGCTATTATGAAACACTTTGGAATGGAATATAACACTATAGATGCATGTCCTAAAGATCATATTATATATTACGAAGAACATGCGTCGAAAACAAAATGTCCGAAATGTGGTACTAGTAGATATCGAATAGATAAACTAACCAAAAAGGTGCCTCAAAAGGTTCTTCGTCATATTCCCATAATTCCACGTTTGCGGCGAATGTTCAGGTGTAAGAGCATAGCACAGTTTATGGATTACCATTAGAAGAATAGAAGTGGATATGGTGTTCTTCGAATGCCTACAGATGGTTCTACATTTAGAGAAATCGAGGAAAAATATGTAGATTTTAAAAATGAACCTCGTAATGTCAGGCTTTCATTGGCAGCTGATGGTGTTAATCCATTCGGAGAGCTTAGATCTACTTACTCAGTGTGGCCTATTTTCGTTATCAACAATAACATTCCTCCTTGGATATCAATAAAGAGGTAGCACATAATGTTGACTATGATTATTCTAGGTATTTGATACAATATTTTTTTGAATGTAACATTTTCATTTCTCTCGTTGTTTGAATAAATATATATTTTATTTATTTACTTACTTATATATACACATATCATGGTAGTAATTATTATGTACCATAATTTTGAACAATTAGGTAAGTACCAAGTCAAAGATATGAATGTATATATTGAGCCTCTTATCGATGAGATAATACAGTTATGGCATGGCATCACTATGTATGACATCACTAAACCAATCAAGCAGAAGAGATTTCAATGTCGTGGAATGCTTGTATGGACAATTCATGATGCCCCAGGACTAACACATGTTTGTGGTATGTAATATTTCATTGCACTTTAATATGATACATAATTATCTAAATTAGATATACCATATCGCATGTTTTAAAAATGATCTCATAGTATATTAATTGTTATTGATCCATCTATTGCAGGTCTTCAAACAAAGGGTAGATTTGCATGTCCAGTTTGTGGCCCTAAGATGAAGTATTGTCATTCGCCAGACTTAAGAAAGATGGTGTTTGATGAGTTTAGGCACTTCCTCTCTAGGAACCATAAGTATCGTACTACTGAAAAACATATTTTCAATGATAAAGAAGAAACTGGATTAAAACCACGAAGAATGACACCTCAGTTGTGGAATTTGGAACATAACAGAATTAATAATTGTCAAGTAGCTGGTACGTAACTTGTGTGTGTATATATATATATATATATATATAGATTATTTGTTTATGTAATGTTTGGAATTTTTTTTTTAACTAATGAATTTATTTTATCGTATTTTATAATTATTGTTCTGATTTATTTTATTCTTTGATATCAAGGTCATCGTCGCAGTGAAGGTACTAATATTGTACTTCCACCTGGAATGAAATGTTATCCTTCTCAATTCGCGAGGTTGCCCTACTATGAGGACCTAAAAATAGCTCATTTGTTTGATACAATGCATGTCGGGAAGAATGTGATAGAAATGTTATGGAAAACCATAGATGGTGCACATGATAGAGACAAAATTGACAAAATTTGTGCTGACATTGAGAAATTGAATCATGCAATGAAAAGTGTGATCGACAGATCAAATAACAATGGAGGTCGAAATTATAATAATATTCCATGGTTATTAATAGAACAACAAAGCAATGATGTAAAAGAGGTCGTTAGAAGAATTAAATTTCCAACAGGTTTTGCTTCAAACATAAATAATATCTTAACGAAGAAAGGTGACTTTAGTGGGGTGAAAACACATGATTGGCATACCTTTTTTAAGGTAAATTTTTTGGTATACGTTTTTGTATGTTATTTCTTGAATACATATTTTAAATTTTCCTTTTTTTCTGTTTAATTTGGAAACCAATAACGATTCATTTTTTATTGTTATAGTATGTTCTACCTGTATCTCTCCCAAACGACTTCGACAACAATGTCAAACAAGTTATATATGGTCTTAGTAAATACATGAGGTAAGTAGTTTTGATTTATACACAAAATCTAATTGCTACAATTTCTTTTCGTACTTAATGACAAGATGTGTTAATTTACTTGTAATGAAATATATATTATGTTTCATTGAAATAACCTTGCGTAATGATTTGCAGATGGTTGTCATCGAAAGAAATCCATCAAGATGAAATAAAGTATTGGAAGAGAGAAATTCCTCAGCTAATGTTTGAAATGTAAAAGCATCTACCTCCAACATTTTTCAATGCACAAGAACACTACTTGATACACCAATTTGAGGAGATTTAAATGTGTGGACCAGTACACACAAGGTCAATGTGGATGGTCAAGAGGCACCTGAAATCCTTGAAGGATTTGGTTAGACAAAGAGCATGACCTAAGGGTTCTATCGTGGAGGGATATGTGGTATATGAATCCATGGTGTATATTAGTCATTATCTTCCTATATTAGATGCGCTAGATATGAAGGCGGTGGATTGCATTTGGGATGTGAACTCCATCAAAAAATTTGAAGTGGAGCACCTGTTGGGAAAAGGTAGAATGAAGAAAGTGAGAGGTAAAAGATTTATTATGTATAATACATATAATGTTTCATTTTTTTACATCATGTGTATGATCATATTCATTTAGGTATTATTCTTTCATCGTTTATTAATTAATATAATTTACCATGGTTATAAGTTATATTTAATATTGGTGAATTATTGTTTTTTTATTCAGGTGCTCAAGATTATGAGGCACTACTTTTATACATTGCAAACAATCTTGAGTGGATGAGTGAATGGATTGAAAGATGTAAAGCACATAAAGATGATAGGTTATCATGGCAAGTACTATCTGAATTGGTTAGAGAAGCATATCGTAGTGGAGATGGAAATGTTACAGACAGGGAAATTGATTTAGCATATGGTTTGAAAGATAGAAAGGTAAGCAATTAATTCACCTATTTTATTCATTACTTATTTTATATTATATTTATAATGTGACAACAAGTTTGATTTTTCGGATAATTTTCAAGCTGTGTAAATTATATGATTAATTATTAATTGAGAATGCATCTTTTTCATGTTTGGCATATTGCAGTTGAAACACCACAAGGCTATGTGGTGCAATGGTCATAAATTTCGCATTAAACAGTTGGATGATAACAGGAAAACTTCTGATAGTGGGATAACTGCAGTATTCCAGGTCACTAATGTTTCCTCCAGGAGTGACAGACATCCTCGAGAATCTGAAAATAGATATTATGGGTTCCTAGATGATATAGTTGAGTGTGACTTTAATTCCTTCAAAATAGTTTTGTTCGACGTCAAATGGTATAGGCTACGAATGAATGTACGTGATGATGATAGAACACTTATTCAACATGACAATGGATTTCCAATGGTTAAAACATCGCAATTTGAAGTAGGAAAATATCTCTATGTTTTTCCAAGCCAATGCGAACAAGTCTTTTACTCAAAGGTTCCAGGTGAGAACGAATCGTTATTTTCTATTAGATATGATCCAAGAGGAAGGCCAGTAGAGTATATTATAGAGGAAGAAGATGATATTGATCAAGAAGAAGATGATGCAGTGGCATATGAGTAGGAAGATGCATTGACAAACGAAGAAGATATATTAGAAGATGAACCAGGCATAAGAGATGAGGCAACAATTATTGATGATGATGTCGATGAGGATATTATTGAAAATGACATAATTGATGATGATGATGGCATGGTTGATCATTTCAACACCGTTTCTAAATCAGATGTTGGTATAGATGTCGATGAGTTGGATGAAGATCAAGAAGATACAGAAGAAGAATATTGATACAGATGTTATGTTCGAGTATGAGCTGGTATGTTATAACTTTATATTTTAATATGTAGGAATTATTGTCTTTAAATCATTTACTAATTATGTGGGTTTGTTGCATGTTGTTTATTATTTCAAACCAATAAATAATGGCCTTACTATTGTACAAGCTAACCTAAAATTATGTATTTATACAAACACATATTGAAAATTTTGTTTATGACCTTAATCTATTTTTGGTTTGTTCATATTCTATTTCATAGATTGGGTATTGGGAAAATGAGAGTGATGTGAGGGGGATGAGAGGGGCCATATGAGCTTCCACCTCCACGTGGTTGGCCCTGTTCAGTACAGAATAAATTATTCTTGAAACCAAGAGAAGCTCATTCATCTTTATTTAATTTGCATTATTGTAAATGTCATCATTATTGTCTGATTATTGCAGTGCCAAAATTGCTGAAATTGTTAGAAAACATTAAAAGTGCATTTATTTTAGGAATTGTCCAATGAGGCCATAACAATTTTGTCCGGATGACCATTTTCTTGCAACCGTATCATTTCGTTTTAGGGCACCCACCCAAACGTGTTCAGGTCGAGTCATTTCGTTTGAGGGCGTCCGCCCAAACCCGTTCGTGTCAGGTCGTTTCGTTTGAGGGCAGCCATATCAAATTTGCTAAGTTGTGACCGCACGAGTGCCTTGTGCACGTTCGTGCAACCCGTTTTTCGTTTTCTCGCTTGTGCCTTTGTTTGGTCAGGCACGCCATGTCGTTTCGTTTGAGGGCGCCACCCAAACCCATTCGGGTCGGGTCGATTCGTTTGAGGGTGGCCGTATCAAATTTGCTAAGTTGTGACCACATGGGTGCCTTGTGCACATTCATGCAAGCCCGTTTGCCATTTTGTTTGAGGGCGCCCACCCAAACCTGTTCGGGTTGGGTCGTTTTGGTTGAGGGCGCCTACCCAAATGCATTCGGGTCGAGTCATTTCATTTGAGGGCGCCCACCCAAACATGTTCGGGTCGGGTCGTTTTGGTTGAGGGCGCCTGCCCAAATACGTTCGGGTCGGGTTGTTTCGTTTGAGGGTGCCTGCCCAAACGCGTTTGGGTTAGGTCGTTTCAGTCGAGGGTGGCTGTATCAAATTTGCTAAGTGGTGACCACATTTGTGCCTTGTGCATGTTCGTGTAGCCTGTTTTCCATTTTCTCTCTTGTGCCTTCGTTCGGTCGGGTGCACCATGTGATCAGGGTGCCCGCCCAAACGCGTTCAGGTCGGGCCGGGTCATTTCATTTGAGGGCGGCCATTTCAAATTTGCTAAGTTATGATCACACGAGTGCCTTGTGCATGTTCATGCAGCCCATTTGTCATTTTCTCACTTGTGCCTTCGTTTGGTCGGGCGCACCCACATGTCGTTTCATTTGAGGGCACCCGCCCAAACCCATTCGGGTCGAGTCATTTCGTTTGAGGGCGGTCGTATAAAATTTGCTAAGTTTTGACCGCATGGGTGCCTTATGCACATTCATGTGGCCCGTTTGCCGTTTCATTTGAGGGTTCCTACCCAAACCCATTTGGGTCGAGTCATTTCGGTTGAGGGCGCCCGTCCAAACGCGTTCGGGTCGGGTCGGTTCGGTTGAGGGTACCCGCCCAAACGCGTTTAGGTCGGGTCATTTCGGTTGAGTGTGGCCATATCAAATTTTCTAAGCCGTGATAGCATGGGTGCCTTATGCATGTTTGTGCGGCTCGTTTGCCATTTCATTTGAGGGTGCCCACCCAAACGCATTCGGGTCGGGTCATTTTGGTTGAGGGTCCCTGCCCAAATGCATTCGGGTCAGGTCGTTTCGTTTGAGGGTGCCCGCCCAAACACATTTGGGTCAGGTCATTTCAGTTGAGGGTGGTTGTATCAAATTTGCTAAGTTGTGACCGCATTGGTTCCTTGTGCACGTTCATGCAACCCATTTTTCATTTGTTCTATTGTGCCTTCATTCGGTCGGGCGCACCATGTGATCAGGGCACCCACCCAAACACATTCGGGTCAGGTCAGGTCATTTCGTTTAAGGGCGGCCGTTTCGAATTTGCTAAGTTGTTACCACACGAGTGCCTTGTGCACATTCGTGCGGCCCATTTTTCATTTTCTCACTTGTTCCTTCGTTCGGTCGGGCGCGCTCGTGTGTCGTTTCGTTTGAGGGCGCCCGCCCAAACCCATTCGGGTCGAGTCGTTTCGTTTGAGGGTGATCATACCAAATTTGCTAAGTTGTGACCGCATGGATGCCTTGTGCACGTTCATGTGGCTCATTTCCTGTTTCGTTTGAGAGTGCCCACCCAAACCCATTTGAGTTGGGTCATTTCAGTTGAGGGCGCCTGCCCAAACGCAGGTCGGGTCGTTTCAATTGAGGCCCCCCGCCCAAACACGTTTAGGTCAGGTCATTTCAATTGAGGGCGGTCGTATAAAATTTGCTAAGTTGTGCTTGCATGGGTGCCTTTTGCACGTTTGTGTGGCCCGTTTGTCGTTTGCTCCCTTGTGCATTCGTTCGGTTGGGCGCACCGTGTGAGGGTGCCCGCCCAAACAAGTTTGGGTCAGGTCGGGTCGTTTCGTCTGAGGGTGGTCGTATCAAATTTGCTAAGTTGTGACCGCACGAGTGCCTTGTGCACATTCGTGTGACCCGTTTGTCGTTTGCTCACTTGTGCCTTTGTTTGGTCGGGCGCGCTGTGTCGTTTCATTTGAGGGCGCCCGCCCAAACCCATTATATGACGAAATTTGCATGTTTATTTTTTTTCCCGCATGAAGGATGCACTTGGTTTTTATGACCAAGTTGGGCAGACTTCACCCTTCCACGAAATTATTCACTTTTATCACATTTGCAATGTTGAATTCCTCTGATACTACTCCTAGAACTCTGACTCTGCTCTACAGCTAGAATGATTTAATGGAACAAAAACTTATCACTATGACATGTTGTACTTCATAAGATACTACTAAGAATATTAAGTATGGTAAATCCACCTTCACCTGTCATTTGAACATAGAGCAGAGTTATCTTAATCATCAATTTTATGGATAATAGACATTTGAGCCCTTTTTAACCCTTAGGGATGATTAATTAAATATTTATGAATCTTAATATTTATAAATTAATATTTATCAATCTTAATATTTATAAATTATTTAATTTTCTATTTGTCACTTCAAACTTTTATTATGAAAACCATTTTAAATTCATTTTTTTTCTTTTATTGTTTCTTCATTTAATCTTTTAAAAAGTTTGTTTGTTCATTTAATCTTTTGAAAAGTTTGTTTGTTCCGCAGAGTCCGTTCGTGATTCGAACCTCCAACCATAGCTAGTTGGTTGCTTTGACACCATTTATCTTGTAGCATCTGATCCTACGGTGCAGAGAGGCCAATGGATAATAAGGGTTTCTTCCCGACCATCTCTTTTGGCATTTCACGCTATTCCACTTAGTTGGATTTCGAGGGTTCTGGAGCTGGTACTGGAGGGTTGCTTCTGTGGTTAGTTTCACCAGCTCAGTCATGGCCTTCCCTATTTCTGAAACTCATTACCGTGAAGCCCATGTCACATTTTTCCTAAATGTTGCTATCTTTCGATGAGGGTTTACAAAACAGGGTCCCCTTCAGTTTTCTGGTATCTCAATTCCTCCTTCCACTGGAGTACTTGTACAAAAAATTCAACAACCTATAGTAAATAAACATGGCAGGAACAGGTAATCCACTCAAATGTCTCTTATTACCGATCATTCTTTTCTAGCCACTGTGTTTTCTTTTTATTCTGATTAGATGGGTAACTCCAGGTGGTTACATACTCTTTGCAGGGTTTGGGGAATTTGGAGACTTCGAGAAGCCACAAGCAAGTTGAAAGGATGAGGATGAAGTCAGCTTTCCCAGGATGCCTGATGGCATTCCCTAGCAACAGATACTCATAAAATTACTACAGAGCTTGCGATTCTGTGCGTAATGACTTCCGACGATAGTTTATAATACTTCAGGGTTTAAGGGTTTTTAGTGCCGCAAATGAACTGGGCTCGTTTAAATGATATTGCCATTTTTCATTTTAGTCTGCTATCGAGGACAGTCTTTCTTCCTACATGATATTGCCAGCTCTTTCTGGTAGCAAATTTGATTAACTATTGTTCATACGATGTTCTTTGATTTTTATTTCGTAGTACTGTTGATTAGGATTTCGGGTATATATATAAATAAGAATGGAGCTCCACCAGCATGCAAGTAATATCAGTTCTCTCCCATAGTATTAAGGGTTAGGATGAAATATGGAATCTTCCTGTGAATTTATGGAAATGCCTTATTCCTTGCTCCTAGACATTTTAACTACAGTCTAGAGAAAACCTTGTGCCCTAATATTCTGTATCTTCAAAAGCGACTCGGATTAGAGACTGATATCTCCAGGTTTTTCAAAGTGTGATCAAACTCTTCAAGGGAGGTAGTGAGGAAGAAGAAATACTCAACCTGAAAATGCCCTACAGCCCTACCTTCTATTTCCTTCCATTTCATGCTTGAAAGTACAGGTTATAAAAATCATCTTCTTATCTAATTCATAGTTTCAATGAAACATTCATGGACAAGGCTGTAAAGCATGTGATTCTCCTCAACTTCATTAGATAACACACAGAAACCTAGTCTATTTTCTTCCATCTTCGCCTTGACTGTACAATAAAAAAAAAAAATCTCATCCTGTTTTCTAATTGAGCGTTTTAATATGGAATTTGTACATAAGGTACTAAAGCATTGAATTCTCCTCATCTCCATTTGATAGTGCACAGAGCCCTGATTCACGGTCTATTTTCTTCCATCTTCCTCCCTGACAGTAAACCAGGGAAATCACATCCTCTTGTCTAATTGAGCATTTCAATCTGACATTTTTACATAAGACTGTAAAGCATGTGATTCTCTTCAACTTCGTTACATAGCACACACATACCTCTTTCATGGTTTATTTAGTTATTTTCCTTTATCCTCTTGTTTGACAACAACCTTTATGCACCCCTAATAAATCTTGTTGGAACATTGAAGTGACAGGTTCCTGCCTGGTTTCAGGCAGGAAACCTATCACCTCAGGTTTGCTTCTTGTGATAATAATTTTTAAAGACTCGCCCCTGTTTGACTGCAAAAAGCTAACTAATTTGATGAATCTTTCAAGGATTTTTTTGTTACTCTGTCTAGGTGATCATTAGACTTGTTACTCTATTCAAGTGATAATTGATTTATAATACTTTAATTTTATTTTCTAGTTCATTCTTTAGATTCTTTGGAGGAGATCATTGAAATCACTGTTTTGCGTTGGTGATTTTTGAATTAATGTTTTAAGAGAATTTTACTTCATTTCCAGGTTTTAATTTCTTGGTTTTCTACTACTTTTATCATTTCCACTTTGTTTCCAAAAACATATCTGGGGGTAAATAAATTTCTTCAATCCCCCTTTCTTAATTCCCTCGATATGTTTCCAATGGAAAACCATGCTTTTATTATTGAAATCACTGTTAGGTGATTTTTGAAGTAATAACTTCCTAGAATTTTATTTTATTTCTAAGTTGTTTAAATTTTCTATAATTATTTTCACTATGTTTAAAGCCCTAGCGAGGCCTCCTTATCCTTAAAAGGATGAGGAAAAGAAGCGAAGTAGAGGTGAAAAGAAAGAAGATTCATTTGTTGGCAATATGATGCATAGTGTTGTCCTTGATGGCAACCCACTTGATAGAGTGTTGTCCTTGAATGGCAACCCACTTGATGAAGATGATGGCAACCTACTTGATGAATTTATGCTTGATAGAATATGTCTTGATAAATTGTTAAATGATGTAATTCTGATGTATCTACAGTAAGTACAGAAGGTAATGAAGAAAGGAATTCAGTATGTGTTAGATCTATGATGAAAAGAGTATGTCTCAAGGCATACATGGATTTGTCTAGGAGAAGTCGCGTATGCACGCGGGAAATAACGTGCCAAGTCGTGTATGGGCAAAAGCACTCATAAAGTGAAAAACTAGGGGTAACCACCATGGTATTGACCCATTGTATTGAGTAATGATTCGTCTATGTGACCCCGTCCAGGAATACCATCGGAAGTAATGTAGTTTTGGCTCATGGTATTGAAAAAGAGTAAACCTATATAAAGAGAAGAAATTCATTGTGCAAATTATGAGTGAGGAGCAAGATGTCTGAGCTTGAATGAATACTTCTCTCTGAAGTATATCTGAATGGAAAGGGTTACAGTCGAATGATAGATCTGAATGCATGATGAACCAATAAAGAAAATGATGAAGAAGGGTATCTAGATCTGAAATGTATTTGTATTTGCTAGATCTGTTTATGGAATGTTCTGATCTGAGATGAGGCAAACATGTTTATGAAGTAAAGGGTAATATCTGAGCTATGCATCTGTTCTGAAGAAATTGCGCTGAAATTTCTGAAGAAGTATACGCTGGTTCGTTTTAGTAAAAGTGCGTGTATACGCGGAGCTGATGAAGGAAAAGCGCGTATGTCCAGTTAGGGTTTTCTGAAATATGTGCAAAGGTATACGCGGGTTTATATGCATGAAGGCACGTATATACGCAGGATTAGTGAAAGGAAAGCACGTATGATAATCTAGGTTTTCCTGAAGTTGTGAGATGTCTGATCTGTTCTGCTGTCTTGCTGATATCTGTTTCTGATGTGTACTGCAATCTGTTAATGTTGATCTGGGTAGTTCGAATATTGATTATGCTGCTATAGAGAAAGTTGTTGAATTGATGAATGTCTTTGAGCTTAATTGGTGTGTTGATCCAACAGAAAATTGATGAAACATGGTCCATAGAGGTGCTGTAGGGTTGTAGCCTTTAGTCAGGGTTGTGAGTTCTCTTCCAGTGAGGCCGGTAAATGAGAGCAAATCGTAGCTCCCCTTCCAGGAGGCCGGTAAATGAGAGCAAGGGCGGTGCTCCCTTCTGTGAGGGTCAGTGTTGCCAGGGGTGCCTGCGTACTGGTATGAGTCTGCGCCAGTACATATGTTGTCAGATGTTTTCTCTATAATAAATATTGAAGGCTAAGCAACGGCACCAATGGTTTTCTCCCGACTTGGGTTTCCACCTAAAATCCTGGTGTTCATGTGTGATTCTTATATGTGATAATTTATTCTGTTATTACTGCACATGTTTACTGTTAACTAAACATCAGAAGAATGAATGTTGCATAGATCTAAGTAAATATTTAATTACATAATATGATCTCTGTGTATACGCGAGTTTAATGAAGGAGATCCGCGTGTATATGCTAGTTGGCTTCAGCAAAGTAGCGTATGGGTTTTGAAGTGAGAAAAGTAAAAAGTTTTGAGTAAGTCCTAAATACTGATTCACCCCCCCCCCCCCTCTCAGTATTTTTCCCAACAATTGGTATCGGAGCAGGTCCTTCTGCAGAAGCTTGATCGCTTGAAGGAGATCCGTCGCAATGGGAAGTCATGAAGGAGTAATGTCTATAAGGCCACCTCTATTTAATGGAGATAATCTGTTATTCTGGAAGATACGAACAAAAGCATATCTGCAGAGTCTTGGTGCAGAAGTATGGGCAATCGTGGAAGAAGGATATCAATATCCAGCAAGTATTCCTACTGATGCAGCAGAAAGGAAGAAGTATGAAATCAATGCCAAAGCAGTCAATGTCTTGTTAGGAAGCATGTCTGAACCAGAATTTTCTAAAGTGATGTAGCTAAATTCAGCAAAAGAAATATGGGACAAAATCATCCTAAGCTATGAAGGAGATACAAAGGTAAAAAGTGCCAAACTCCAAACCCTCATAATTGAATATGAAAATTTGAAGATGCATAGTGATGAGAGTATTGCCAGCTTCTTTTTACGTCTAGATGATATTGTGAATCGTATGAGAAGTTTGGGTGAAACCATAACTGATACTACTCTGGTTGAAAAAGTCTTAAGATCTTTGACTTCAAAATTTGAGTCAAAAGTAGCAGCTATTGAAGAAAGGCAAGATCTGCAAACTCTTACTATTGTTCAATTGCATGGTATCCTAACTGTTTATGAAATGAGACAAGGAGGTCCCTCCCAAATTAAAGAAGCTGCTTTTAAGGCATGTGCAAAAGGAAAAGAAAATAAAGATGTCAAGGAATCAAATTATATATCAGAAGAAGAAGAAGCAAATTTTGTGAGAAAACTCCAACTCGGAACTGGAAGATTCAAAGGTAAGCTCCCCTTCAAATGTTTTGGTTGTGGAAGAGTTGGTCATTATGCTGCTAAATGTCCTTATAGAGAAAATCGTGATAAAGAGAAACAATCTGCAAAGGGAAAGAGTTATTATGCAAATGAAGATGATACGTCAAGTGAAGATGAAGAAGATTCTGACCAAGATCTGAAAGTGCTCATGGCAAAGAAGAAAAAGAAGAAGGCCACTAAAAAGGAAATATCTCAGAAAACATGTGCAACAGAACATGAAGAAGATAAAACAGGTATTGATAATTGTTCTTGTGATTCACTTTCTTGTGATTGCAATAGTGAAGATAGTGAAAGTAAAGTTATGAATCTAGAAGAAGCTCTCAAGATTAAAGTTGAAGAACTACAAAGTTCATCTAATAAGAAAGAATCTATCTACAAAGAGATGATCTCTCAAATGAAAGAAAAAATAGAAATGCTGAATGGACAGGTGGACAAGTATCAAAGGTTTCATACTTATGCTTCCAATCGAATTAAAAGACTAGAAGAAGAAATCAACGATCTAAATGCAGATCTTGAAAAATCAAACAAGAAGAATGCAAGACTTGAAGCTGAAATCATCTCTCTCAAAGAAGATCCGAAAGACCTTGAAGTAGAAAAACCTTTGAAGATCAAGAAAATGGGTTGAAAGAAGAGATTCTAAATCTGAATGATCAAGTTGAAGAAGGGAAAAGGGTCGATGAAAGTATGAAGAAGCAATGCCAAAGATTGGAAGTTGAGGTAAACATTCTCAAAGGTAAATTAGAAGAAAAGGATAAGCTTTTGAGGTTTCAAGATAGTACTAAGATTCTGGATAATATTCTTAGTAGTCAAAGGTCTCCTTCTATTAAACTTGGTCTTGGTTTTCATGAAACTATTAAAGGAGAATCTAGTTCCCAAGGAAGTGATAAAGATGCAAAGGATATCAATGCAAAACCTGAAGTGTTGAAAGAAACAAAAGGTCAACCGACAATGATGAATTCTCAAAGGAAATCATTCAATATTGTTGAATGCTTTAAATGTCATAATTATGGGCATGTTGCAGCAAATTGCAGAAGCAGATCATTTCAGTCACAATCAAACAGATTCTATTCAGAAAGGTACTCTGGTGGCTTCAAGGGATATTGTTTTTCATGCAACAAGTATGGGCATAAAGCATCTGATTGCAATAGAAGAAAGAATAGAAGAACACACTATGATCCTTATGCTTAATTTTCTGGTCACATAAGATGTTATGCTTGTAACAAGCATGGACATGTGGAAAAAGAATGCAGGATGAACAAATATGAGAAATTGGGTAGCTTCTAGCCCACAATAAGAAGTTTCAAGCAAAGCTGGAGAAAGAAGGAGGACCGGTCAGAAACGTAGGGAATATTGACCCTACTGCAGTCATCAGCTTCTGAAGCTTACTTCTCTGAATGACTGCAGAAGTAATGTGAGATACATTATGGGGATGTATCATCACAGGGGGAGCAATGTATGATGATTCTCATGGTTGATTTGATTATTCTGGTTATATGTATTTCTGACAGAGCATCTGATATGAAGAAGACAGGTACAGGAAGGACAAGTTCAGGGGGAGATGAAGGAATGTGAAAATTTCTATGCTTCACTTTCCATACGTGGGTTCGATGAACAAAAGTCGCGTATACACGCAAGTTCCAGCAGACACAGTCGCGTATGCATTAATGATAAGAGAATTTATATGATAGCTGAAGATCTGAAGCAGAGGTTTAGGGGGAGCATCAGTCTGACTGTTAATAACTGTATTATTGACTCTGTATCAACTTATTTTCTCAGTTCTAAATAATGATGATATGATACTTGGTTTCTTATGTTGAAGATCATGGATGAGCCCGGATTGTTACTTGATGAAGAGTATCTGTTGGATGAGATGGAAGTCTTATGATTCAGAGATATGGACATATCATGCAGAGTTGGTTGCTGATGACTTGTTGTTGAAGGTGTTCAGGTTGCACAAGTTAAGGAGGAGCCTTGGCCATATGGAAAGGATGCATTGGATGCACAACTTCAGGGGGAGCATTGGTCTTGCTGAGTATAATGCATTGTTGGCATTATGATGATTCTGAAAAATGATCTCTTTCTTGAGGTCTTTCTGGTATTTGTCATGAAAAGTCATATTTGTAATTTGATGAAAAGGTCATGATGAGACCCATGATGTAAAATTGTAATATTCAGTCATGTAAGGACTTGTTCATTTTTGTAAACCCACTCTGTTTGGTAGTGGAGTCAAAATGTGTAAACCCACTTGGTTGAATCTTTGAAAGGGAAAGTATGAGTCTCAGATAGGAAGTATCAGAAAGGCCATGTGCTTCATTGAAAAATATGTTTGAAGATTCAGCATGAACTCAGGGGGAGCTTGGTCACTTCAATGCACATCAGATCTACGGCGCTCTTCTTTCAACATGAGGAGAAAAACCTTGTGTTGATGTTGATCCGCCCTTTGCCCTTGATGTCAAAGGGGGAGAGTGACATGGTGTTTGAATAAAGGAAAAGAAGAATGGTGTCAAAGAATGGGGAGAGTGACATGGTGTCATTGTATTCTTAATGTATCTATCTGTTGTAGTAATCAAACACCATCATGGTTGCCATCAAGTCCAAAGGGGGAGATTGTTGGCAATATGATGCAGAGTGTTGTCCTTGATGGCAACCCACTTGACGAGTGTTGTCCTTGATGGCAACCCACTGATATGTTTTCCTGAATGGCAACCCACTTGATGAAGATGATGGCAACCTACTCGATGAAGTTATGCTTGATAGAATATGTCTTGATAATCTTGTTAAATGATGTAAATTTGATGTATCTACAATGAGTACAGAAGGAAATGAAGAAAGGAATTCAGTATGTACTAGATCTATGATGAAAAGAGTATGTCTCAAGGCATATGCGGATTTGTCTAGGAGAAGTTACGTATGCACGCGGGAAATAACGTGCCAAGTCGCGTATGGGAAAGAGCGCTCATAAAGCGAAAAACCAGGGGTAACCACCATGGTATTGACCCATTGTATTGAGTAATGATTCGTCTATGTGACCCCATCCAGGAATACCATCGAAAGTAATGTGGTTTTGGCTCATGGTATTGGAAAAGGGTAAACCTATATAAGGATAAGAAATTCATTGTGCAAATTATGAGCGTGGGTGCAAGATGTCTGAGCTTGAATGTATACTTCTCTCTGAAATATATCTGAATGGAAAGGGTTACAGTTGAATGATAGATCTGAATGCATGATGCACCAATGAAGAAAATGATGAAGAAGGGTATCTAGATCTGAGATGTATTTGTACTTTCTAGATCTATTTATGGAATGTTCTGATCTGAGATGAGGCGAACATGTTTCTGAAGTAAAGGGTAATATCTGAGCTATGCATATGTTCTGAAGAATTGCGTTGAAATGTCTGAAGAAGTATACGCTGGTTCGTTTCGGTAAAAGCACGTGTATACGCGGATCTGATGAAGGAAAAGTGCGTATGTCCAATTAGGGTTTTCTGAAGTATGTGCAGAGGTATACGCGGGTTTATATGCATGAAGGCACGTATATACGCAGGATCAGTGAAAGGAAAGCGCGTATGATAAACTAGGGTTTGCTGAAGTTGTGAGATGTCTGATCTGTTCATCTGTCTTGCTAATATCTGTTTCTGATGTATACTGCTATCTGTCAATGTTGATCTAGGTAGTTTGAATATTGATTATGCTGCTATAGAGCAAGTTGTTGAATTGATGAATGTTCCTTGAGCTTAATTGTGTGGGTTGGATCCAGTGTGAAAATTGATGAAACGTGGTCCATAGAGGTGCTGAGGGTTGTAGCCTTCAGTCAGGGGGTTGTAGCTCCCTTCCAGGTGAGGCTGGTAAACGAGAGCAGGTGGTCGTAGCTCCCTTCCAGGAGAGGCTGGTAAACGAGAGTAGCGGGTCGGTGCTCCCTTCCAGGAGAGGTTGGTGGGTGCCTGCGTACTGGTATGAGTCTGCGCCAGTACATATGTTGTAAGATGTTTTCTCTATAATAAAATATTGAAGGCTGAGCAACGACAACGGTGGTTTTCTCCCGACTTGGGTTTCCACCTAAAATCCTGGTGTTCATGTGTGATGCTTATATGTGATGATTTATTCTGTTATTACTGCACATGTTTATTGTTAACTAAACATCAGAAGAATGAATGTTGCATAGATCTAAGTAAAGATTTAATTACATAATATGATCTCTGTGTATACGCGAGTTTAATGAAGGAGATTCGCGTGTATACGCTAGTTGGCTTCATCAAAATAGCGTATGGGTTTTAGAGCATGAAAAAGTAAAAAGTTTAGTTTTCCCTAAATACCGATTCACCCCCCCCTCTCAGTATTTTTCCCACCGTGTTCTTCTTCTTCTATGTCATTGTTATTTGATGGGGGAAATCATTCATCATCATCATCATCAATGTTTGTTGTTATTTCCCTTTTGGGAGTTGGGCATGTTTCATCAATCACAACACCAATAGATTCAACAATATTCTAAAGTCTTTTATTGTAGCATTTGTATGCTTTACTTCTAGAAGAATATCCAATAAGTATTCCTTCATCTGCTCTAGGATCAAGCTTACCAAGTTTTTCATCATTGTTTTTGATAAAACATTTGCTTCCAAAAACTTTAAATTGCTTCACAGTGGGAGTATTACCATACCAGAATTCATAAGGATTTTTATCACTATTCACATGAACATGAGCCTTGTTGAGAATATTTACTGTGGTATGTGCAGCTTCACCCCAAAAGGCGTCGGGAGTCTCAGATTCATCAAGAATAGCACGATCCATTCTCTGAATTGTTATGTTCATTATTTCTTCCATACTGTTTTGTTGTGGAGTTACAACTACCGAAAGTTGTCTTTTTATGCCATATTTTTCACAAAAATCAAAGAATTCATTTGACGTGTACTCTCCTCCTCGGTCAGATCTGAGACATTTGATCTTAAGCTTTAACTAATTTTCAACTAAAGCTTTGAAGACATTAAATTTTTCAAATGCTTCATCTTTGTGTTTCATTAAACCAATCCAACACATTCTAGAAAAGTCATCAATGAATAAGATATAGTATTGTTCTCCACATGGTGACTTTTCCCTTACCGGTCCACACACATCAATATGTATAAGTTCAATAGGCTTACTTGTTGATCCTTCTTTGGCGTTAAATTGGACTCTGGTTTGCTTACTGAATTGGCATGACTTACATATGGTATTTTCTGGCAAAGTGATGCTAGGTAAATCACAAACAACTTTAAGCATGCTTGATTTCCTTAATTGAGAAAAGCTTAGATGTCCCAATCTTCTATGCCACAACCAGTTTTCTGCAGATTTGTCTAAGTAACATTGTTCTTGGCATGCTTTCAACATATAGACATTTCTTGGCGTTCTTGTTCCTTTTAGTATGGTTTTTCCCATGTCAAGTTCAAAAACCATACATTCTTTTAATCGGAATACAATCTCATTTCCTTGATCACACATTTGAATAACACTCAACAAGTTATGCTTTAATCCATCAACAAACATAACATTATTGGCTATAACTTTATATTTTAGAAAAGTAGACCCTTTACCCTTAATAACAGTAGGAGAGTCATTTCCAAAAGTGACATTCTTTTCCTTTTCTAATGCATTGTATGAAATAAGTTTGTCTTTATCACCTGTCATGTGTTTTCAACATCCATTATCAATGCACCATTGATTTTCTTCTCCTTCTGCAAATAAAGTTATGCTGCAGCTTTTGAATTGTACATCCTTCCTTATCCATGCCTTAGAACTTGTGGATATGTGTTCCTTTGGCTGTAGTTTACTTCTGTATTCAGATTATTTATGTCCAAAGTTATTGCAAAAGGAAAATTCAATTTCATTTTGAAGAGGAGAAATTTTTTTATAAGTATTCTTCTTCATTCCTGTCTCATTTCTTTTCTTTCTTGATTCTTTGGTCATGATGGTTTTGTATGCAACACATTGAGAATATTTGTGACCAAAATTATGACATGAGAAACATTAACCATTAAAGAAGAAATTTATGTGATCATAGAACCTTCTAGTGTTGTTTACCTTTTGACAGATGCTTCTGTTATTTTTCATCCTTGAGTTTAAATAATCATGCTTTACCTGAGAATTATCTTTGTCCTTCTGCTGAGTGATAAAACTTTGCTGACTGGCTTTAAAGACATTCAGATAGCTTGTAGCTAGGGACTTTTCATACTGAAAAGATTCACCAATGTATACAAGACCTATCTTCACAAGAGGAGAGCATTGAACCTTGATAATTTCATCCAAGCTTTCAGAACCTTTAGCAAATCTAATATTTAGAGTTTTTAGTTTCTCAAGTTCCTTTCTTAGGCATACTATTTCACTTTCTAATTTCTCATTATGCTTCTCTGTTTCAAAGAGTTGGTTCTTTAGAGTATGTATGGCTATTTTATTTTCTTCCAAACATATTTTGAACTAAGTGATTTCTTCAAGAAAATCATTATCTTCTAAAGCATCCATAAATTTATCTTTAGTCACACTAGAGTCCTTTTCAAAGGCCATGAGTAGTCTAAGATCTTGATCTGATTCTCCTTCTTCACTATTTGACAAGCCATCACTATCTTCATGAGTATAATAACTTTTTATGTTGTCAAATTGTCTCCTATTACCTTTTTCTATATATTTTCCCTTGTCATGTTTATGAGGACATTTAGCAGCATAATGACCCACTCTTCCACAAGAAAAACATTTGAAAGGAAACTTACCTTTGAACCTTCTAGTGCCAAGTTGAAGTTTCTTTACAAAATTTACCTCATCTTCTTCTTATTCATACCCAAATTCCTTTTGTTCTTCTTTTTCCTTTCCTTTTGCATTACCTTTGAATGTGGCTTCTATGACTTTAGACAATCCTCCTTTTCTCATTTCAAAATCAGTCAAGATCCCATGAAGTTGAGCAATAGTAAGAGTCTATAGATCCTGCTTCTCTACAATAGCAAACACTTTTGACTTGAATTTAGGAGTTAGAGATCTTAATATTTTCTCTACTAAAGTTGTGTCTTTTAGGTATTCACCTAGATTTCTCATATGATTTACGATCCCTTCTAGATGCAAAAAGAAACTAGCAATACTTTCGTCATTATGCATTCTGAGATTTTCATATTGTGTAATATTCCCAAATAGGGAATGCAGCAATAGAAAGAAAATTTGCAGGAAAATAGCGTAGTTCATCTAAGTTACAACAAGAGGCCAATAAGGATACCTTTCAAATGTATTTATAGCAGCAAATCAGATATAAAAGATGGCCCATAAGATGCATAACTAGAAATACAAGTCACCAATAGAAGAAAATCCTCAAAAAGAGGTGTTGCAACCATGTATTAAGATTGGAAATTGCTTCACAGCGTTATTTTATTGACTGCAACATGCTGTAGATTACACATTAGATCTAGAGAAAATAAGTGTGTGAAATTTCAGATCTATAACAAATCCATACACTATATAGGCTCCTCTTCAAAATCCCCTTAGGGTTCTCAACATTACACCATGTACATGAAGTAGATCTGAGATCTAAGTTTGCAGATTTGCAGAAATATTCAGATATTTAGAAATATTCAAAAGTATGCAGATCAGATATGATATTAACAAGGAATAGATCTCCTCCAATGGATCTCCAAATTGAAGGGCAGATCCTCCAACACTTGAAAACCAACTCTACATATGGCATGCCAAAAGACCCTGCAACAACACCTATAGGAATAACGCAGATCTGGAAGAAAAAATGTGTTGCAGGGTTTAAAATATGTTTGGCCACATGCCAAGATCAGAAAATGATGCCCAAACACCCCAATACTCTCCTCCCAATGGAGTAGAAGTCTCCTCCACTGAAAAAGGGCACTAAAATGTCCTATATCTGAGTAGATCTAACCTCAAATTGTTGCATCTTGCAAAGACAACCAAACCCTCAACAGGATCTGTGTTGTAGTTGAAATAAGAATCTTGGCCTTCAGCTAGATAGTGGACTATGCAATACAAGACTCTCCCAAGAGCTACTCAATGGGAAGAGGTGGGATTCTCGATCAGGAACACCCAATGCTAAACAGAATTTTCAATCTAGGCTAAACATCCAAAGAAAGTTATATGTATAAACAAACAACATATCAAAGTCCAATATCATTCAACAACCTTTTCATGCTGCCATCCTCTTCCTTTTATAAGTTAAGAGCTTGTAAACCCTAAACCACCTTCAATGAAATCACCCCTTTCACACAAGCCATCTCCATCTAAAACTGTGTTGTGCCTCATTGATGGCCACTCCTCCAAGACAGCGTTGTAGATCTGGTCAAGGTTGACCCAGTCAAAATATCCAACCCCTTTCACACCTAAGGGTGCTTGTTTAAACAACCAAGATTTAGCCTTTTACGTTTGGCATTGATTTATTCATGGTTTAGGAGTATTATCAGGACCTCCTTTACACTTTTATTCTTTAAACAAAGAAAATAAAACAAAAATGAATATTCCAATTAGCTTAGGACTAGTTGGGAATATTATAGTCCTCCCCTCCCAAATGTTGCTTGTCCTCAAGAAATTAATAAGGTGAGTGTTGCAGCTTTTCTCCTCCTCCATTGGTGACACCAACAAGTGATAATATTCCTCCATAAGCTAAGTGTTCACCAATCCATTCCTCCATGAATTGCTCCTCCAAAGTTCTCATGAGATGCAAATAGTCCATCCCATAAGAAGACAATAGTTCACATGAAACAAACATGTTTTTCCCAATGTTCTCCCTAAAACATGTAGCATAAGGTACATGGAGAATATCCATCCCATAGGGAACATACATACATCCCATCCTTCCTCCATACATTCCCATAAAAATCACAAGTACATCATCAATGTATGAGATCAAAATCAAATACATACAACCAGAAATTTATGCATATGGAGGTGGGTCATAGTCCCACATGTGGAACCAGCACAGTGCATCTCCTAACTGCATTAGATCAAGATGTGGTAAGTGGTTTCCCCACCACTTACTTGCTGCCCAAGTTATCTCACCATGGCTGAAAGTGTGAGATATATTTGGTACCTTAGGAAAGCACCCATCATGATGCAAAATCTCCCTTTGTCCTCCAAGGGAGTGGCCATATTCAGAAATATTTTTGGCCCAAAGTTGGCTATGAAGTTTATAAGGTACAAAAATCCTTCTTGGAGTCATGGCCTGCATATACATGGTAAAAGAGGTAAAATAATGCATACAATCAGAAAATAAAACATGATTTACATGAGTATGCTCTTCACCAACAATACTCCTCATACAAATGGAGTGGTGCATAGATCTATATCCTCTCTCAAAAGAAGGAAGAGATGGCTGAAATAACTCTTTCATAGAGTCATGTTGTTGTACCAACTCCACATGGTTCATGCATTCTTGAAAATGGTGATGTAGTTCTCCTCTAAAGCCTTCCCAATCAAAGCTTCTCATGATGATGTTGTAGATCTTCATGGAATATGTGTGGCTGAAACATAACTCTTCATAGGCCCTTTGTAGAAACTTCTCCTTGAGCTTGGAGGCTCTAGACAAGAAGATCCTACCATGATCATAGATGACTCCATATTGGACTAAATATCCCTCTTCATGTAGTTTTTCATCAAGTATCATGCATGTGTGAAGATCCTTGGATTAATCAACCAACAGTTGGGATTTCCAATATGGATCTAGACTCCTCAACAATGATAGTGTTGAAGATTTATCAATTGGAATGTCTGTCATGTGGCTGCTCTCTTCCTTGAAATCTCCCATGCCAAAGGTATGTGTTGGAAGGTCATCCCTCTCCTTATTCTCCTCCTTGACATCTCCCATGCCAAAGGTATATGATGGAAGGATGTCATTCCCTCCTTGTTGCCCTTCTTGCATATGCACATGCTCAAATGAAGATGGAAGTTTTTGGAAGTTAGTCTCCCATGGAAGGCTATCATCTATCCAAGACCTCCTTGGTCTTGCCAAAGTATGCATGTGTGACCCCCATCTTCTGTCATGTATGGAAGATTTCTCTCCAAGTGAGATCATCTTCTAAGTCTTCATAGTCAAGGATTGCTCTCCTTGCCCCATGATGGTGTCATCCTCCAATCTTGCAGCATTTTATCTCAGCACAGTATGAGATGAGAGAGTGGTAAATGGTGTTATTGGAAAGAATAACACCATGAACTACTCTTCCAACTCTGTCATAACTCTGCCACTTCAATTCTAACTGAGTCCTCCATGCATGAACCACCAAAAGAAACCCTAGAAATGTTGCAGAATTTTTCAAACTTCACTCGATTTTCCAAATCAGACACCGAAATAAAGTGTTCCAAGAGAATAAGTTGATATTTAGTGTATGGTTATTATTAAGGGATAATAATAATTGACATGCATCTATTTTTAGATCAATGATCTATAAATAGACTTCGCCCAATATTATAAAAATAGAATTTCATCTATTTTTCCAACTTGACCAACCATCCACAAATAACATCCTGCAACTTTTGAAATATGATCACCATGCCTAAAAATAGACTTACACCTAAAAATAGCCTGCGGGCCCACTAAGTGAAGGTGACTGATTTTCACGAAGCTCATAATCTTGTTGAATCTCAACACTTTCCAAATAAGATAGGGATTATCCTTCACCCCGACCCCGCTCTATGGTATTCCGAATACTCCCCGGTGAGCACTTTGTCAGAATATCCGCATCCAGATCTTCCGTAGGAATGTACCGAAGTTCTATGATCTTCCGCTGCACACAATCTCTGATATGATGATACTAGATATCAATATGTTTAGATCTATCATGAAACACATGATTAATCGAGAGTTTAATGCAACTCTGATTATCACAATGTATCATTGTAGGATCTAAATGTGAACCGAACAAACCAACCAGGATCTTCCTCATCCAGATAGCCTCACATGCAGCTTGACTTGCTGCCATGTATTCTGCTTCCGCTGAACTGAGTGCCACGGATCTTTATTTCCTATTGTACCAAGAAATTATTGTAGTTCTGATACTGAAAATCCCCCATGATGTGCTCTTTCTGTCCGTTGGGTTGCCTACCCAATCTGCATCTGTGAAGCCATGCAACTTCACCTCATATGTCTGTCTGTACCATAAACCATACTCAGATGTGCCCCCGAGATACCTCAGAACATGCTTGCCTGCCTTCCAAAAGAGCTTGGTAGGCTTAACCATCACTTGTGAAAGTTGGTTCACCGCATAGCATATGTCTGTTCTTGTATTAACTAAATACATGAGTGAACCCACCAATTGTCGATAAACAGTGACATCCACTACCTCTACCAATGTAGCATCCTCTTTCCTCCAATTTCCTGGAAGAGGAGTGTCGATAGGCTTGCAGCTTTGCATGTGAAACTTCTCCAATATCTCCCGGGCATACTTGCCTTGAGACACAAACAGTTCACCTTCTCGCTGCCATATTTCCAATCCAAGGAAATAATGAAGGAGGCCCAAATCCTTCATCTCAAACTCCTTTGCAAGATTTTCCTTGCATGAGTGTATCAACTGCTCATCACCCGTTAGTATTAAATCATCAACATAAATAAAAATGATTAAAATCTTACCCTCCACCTTGGCTCATTCCCCAGCAGTTTGCATTTGTATAATTTTGCAAACCAGTCTCTGGTGAAATAGATGTCGATTCGAGTGTACCAAGCACGAGGTGCTTGTTTTAGCCCTTACAATGCTCTTTTGAGCCAACACACATGCGATCACCTCAAGATTCTCGAATCCTTTAGGCTACTCAATGTATACTTCTTCCCAGTCAGAAAAAAAAGGGGACCAATCTTCACATCCATCTAATGAATGTGCCAACCCATCTACGCCGAGAGAGAAAGGATGGTCCTTATGGAAGGATACCATGCAACAGGTGCAAAGGTTTCTTCATAATCAATCCCCTTGATCTGTGAGAAGCCCTGAGAAACAAATCTTGCCTTATACTTGTCAACGCTCCCATCAGAAACTTGCTTTACCTTGTAGATCCATTTCGAATCTACCACTGATTTACCCACCGGCCTTGGAACAATCTCCCAAGCACTATTTTTGACAATGGAGTCATACTTCTCCACCATGGCATCTACCCATGTGGGCTCCTGCACTGCTTCTTCAAAATAAGATGGCTCGGTCACGACACACTTGCTCATAAGAGCCATGTATCCAGTAAACTTGTCAGGTGACTGTCTCTGTCTTCGTTGTCATGTAGGGACTCCTACATTTTGTGCCGCATCAAGCTTCGCCTCGCTCGTGGTATGTTTTCTCTGCTATTTCTAATCAAAGGGAAAATTTTAGGGGTGAATTTTATCCAAAGCGAATTTAAGGGATTTTAAATTAATAGGGCTAATTTTTTATATAAAACCCATTTTCTATAGTTTTATAAAGTTAGTCCAATAATTATTTTAAAAATAATTAATTATTAAATATTAGCCAACAAAAATAAATGTGCATAAAACTGAAAAAATGGAATTCGCCCTCGATTTTCTTTGTTTGGAGCAAATTTCAATGGCATTCACCTGGATTTACAGGGTTGGAGTGATTCGCCCCATTTTTTCACTGGTTCGCCAGAATTTACTGGGTATTTACTGGGTCGGAGAGGTGGTTGGGGCTTGGAAGGGGCATGGAAGTTGAATGTTGGTCCTTGGATGTGCAAACCTACCAGATTGATGGAGGTCAGATCGATGGAGGTGGAGAAATGATGGAGGTGGAAACGATCTAGACGCATTGACCGATGACAGCTGCACGCATTAACGAGGGCAACTGGTTTTGGGAGACTGACCACAGTAGCTGGATTTAGAGTTCCAACATCCAAGATAGCCCATTTCCCCAGTGCCATGGAGCTAAACCCACACGCGCGGAGGAGTTTGGGCAGTGGTGTTGGCCCTTGGGTTGCAACTGTAATTATATTTTTTTCTATAAATTTGCTGAGTCCGAAATTCGAATGCTTCAAGTGTGTAGCGTGCTGTGATTTTTTTGGCCAGTCTAACAACGCTCTGTCATTATTATTTTTTAATAAATTTTCCAGTCTGAATGTGTTGGACTGCTGGAACCTGGTGAAAACTAGTGATTGTTTCAAAGTTCAGTGAAGAGTCCTCATAGGTCAAATTTAAACCCTCTCTAAGGAAATTATTCTACGACAGAGGTGCGACTCTTGAATCCTGATGCATAATTTTTGCCCTAGGACAAGAATGTTCACTTCGTTAATATTTTGTGGTTTCCTATATAATTTCAGCCCTCTGTGTCTAGACAAGTTTGAGCCATTATCATGCCGAGGATACTAAAATGCGCTTTTGTAGGAGCCTTGAATAATCTCCTATTGAAGCTATTACGGTGTCAGTTTTTCTTACCGTTCAGGGAGTCCACTATCGTGTAGAACGTCCAAAAGTTCTTTGAAAATCGGAGAGAAAAGGGCAAAGGAAAATACAAATAAATAAAGGATAATGAGGGAACCTCAGAAAGTTTTAGAGCTTGCTTGTTTAGAATTTAGAAAATACCTAAATTTTTTATTTTATTTTATTTTATTTTATTATTTTTTTTTATTTTATTTTTATATTACTTTTTTTATTTTTATTTTTTTTTAAATTTTAATTTTATTTTATTTTATGTATAATTAAATAATAATAAGGAGTATTGTTATAAAATATATTATTAATTTTAATAAATAAATTAATTAATGTATTTAAAATTAATATATATAATTAAATTTATTTATTATTATGATTGTTAATAATATTTTTTATGATTAAAAATTAATTAATATATATTATTATCATATATATATATATATAAATTATTTATTTAATTAATTTATTATTAAATTATCGTAATATTTATTTGGTTAGATAATTCCATAATTTTAATTATTAATTTACTAATTTAGTTACTTGTGTTATTAATCCATTTATCTAAATACTTACCATTATTTACTTCTTTTTTTCTTTTTTCTTTTTTTCTTTTTTAAATTTTTTTAAAATTTTTTTATTTTATTTTATTTTATATATATATATATATATTAAGGGTAATGATGTATTTATATCAGATCTTTCTATAGTTTTTAATGTCTAGATAGGTTTTGATGTATTAATAACTTAAATAATTTAATTATATATATTATTTTAACACATTAATTAATTTATTTCATTCCAAAAATTATGTCATCTATTTATAAATAACACTTATTACAACCTAATTTAATTATCCATAAAATAAAATTAAAAAATTAAAAATTAAAAAAATAAAAAATAAACAAAAATAAATAAATAAAATAAAATAAAATAAAAATTTAGATATTTTCCTAAATTCTCTCCCAACTTAAGCCGACTCTCATGGAAACTTTCATGAGGTTCCTCATTATCCACTATTTATTTATATTTTCCTTTGCCCTTTTCTCTCAATTTTTCAAAGAACTTTGGACGTTCTACCCCTGATGATGGACTCACATAGACAGTCCGAAACGTTGGGTTGTTAATAAAAACTCAGAAACAGGTTATTCCTCTCCTCTATAATCTACTTCACCTGTATGGATTCTCTCTTTAAATGTTTTCTTGTATATTGAACTGTAAACTTGAATGAATAATTCAAACTTCATTTAGTTGATCCTTATTTCGAACTATGTGCTTAGATACAAACACTTTCTCTAATACCTGTTTCTGGCATACTTTGCGCTTGATATTTTCTTAATCTAATGTATTTTTTATGTCATCTGAACCTAAATCGAGCCATCCTTAAGGATTTCTTTCAGACCTAATGAAGAAATAAAATTGTGGTAATATATTTATGGCACTGCGAGTCTAACAGTGCGGTGAATGCGGGACCCGGGTGCTCTGTGCTAGTCAGTGGTGAATGCTTAAGTTCAAGCTCTCCTTCAATCCACTAGGTCTCGCCAACATTGTGTTCTCCACCTTTGTGAAAGAGATTGTCCACATTAAGGCTTCATTCTGGGCTAACTGTATTAATGTTAGAATGTGAGATGTAATTCTTTGAATGGCTTCTTCTCTATAGGGTATCGACTCCGTTAATAAGGAGTGGTAGTAGGAGACAAGTTCTTGTTCCAGTTTTTCATGTTGCATGCCCATCATAAGAGGTGAGAGAAAATATTCTATTGTTATGTATGTGCTTCACCATAGCCTTATGGAAGAAATTCAAGTTCCTCTCTCCTTATTTTAGCCACCACACTCTATATTTTTGTTTCCAAATGATCTCCTGTTGCTTTCTTCATTGTTCAATTTGATTGATTAATTTTCCCTCTTCCAACACCAAGGCATGCATGTGGCCTCCTAATATGATCTGTTGTTGCACACATTGCATACAAGATTCCAAAACTTGTTTTCTTCTTGAGTATGTGTCCAAATTATTTCCTATTCCAATCTCTAAGTTTGGATTTAAATTCTTTGAGCTTCATTTGAATTGTATGCATATTGTTTCTATCTTGGACATATATTTATTCCCACCAACCTTTTCCTTTTGAAAGAAAGTATGGGTCCCAATTTTAGATGGGTGGGCTAGTAGTCTGAGCCAATACTGGGAAGGATGGAGGATTTGAAACAAATATCTTGTTCCATAATGGCCTGTGAAACTATAAACCGATCTAGTATATTGGAAACTTAGTGCTTTCCTCCTCTACGATTATTCCAATTATAAATCCCATTTATGGCGGTCATATCTGTCACTTTAAGTTTTTATAGGAGGTCATTGAATTATTGCACCTTTATAAGTTCTAATCTTATGATCCCCCCTTCTTCTATTCAAGGGTTTTGATAATGTTGAGATCACTGCCCAATATCCATTTCTCCTCATTGTGGATTGACCTTATTGTCCTGATATTTTCTAGAAATCCCAATTTTTATGTGGGTATATGTGGACAATAGACTACTGTTATGCACCATGTTTCCCTGGCTCCTACATATTGGAATATGCCCAAAATGATTTTGGAGAGTGATATCCATTCATGGAAGGATATTTCCTAAGGTTTTTAGAGAATTACCAAACCCCAAACACTTCATCTAGCATCTAAGGCTACATATTCACATCTCCTCCAACACGAAGATGCTATTTCCTTAACTCTTTCACTTGATATTTTTGTTTCTTGTATCATGATGATTGTTTGATTTTCCTTTTTAATTCGATCTTTGAGATATCTCTTCTTAATCTAGTTCCTTGACATTTTGTAAATGGCATGTACAATCTGGTAATGATGGCAGTTATACAATTGCAGTTTGACAGTCCCAATGACATAGTTGATATCCTCACACAGTGATGTTAGTGATGTTGATGTTGTGGATGATATTACTTGATGCTTCATGATGGGTGTTCTTTCTCACTTTCACATAATCTTGTTATAGCCTCTGCTTGATGCTTTTGTTGCTATGGTCGTGTCAGGAATTAATTAATTGTCTTCAATGTTCAATGTGTGAAGAGTGCAAATGTTCCCTTGATGCGTTTAAATTCAGTGGGATTTCAATTGATCTCTTATATGCAAGGCTTTCTCCGAGAACAATTCCGGAAGTAAGTGTGATCTTGAGGTTTTGAAATTAATATATGATATTCATTGTCTTTCATTTTTGTGAATATTACATTGCACATTTTCATGTTCATGATAACTTCCCTTCCGGATGATAGAAAAGGTGGACCATGGAGTAAAGGTGTTGTAGGTTGTAGAGTAACATGAAATTTTACAATATGGGTTTGGTCATTTATAATCTTCTCAACAATGTCTATTGCTGCTCTAATGTTAATAAGTTCAAAAAGAGAATCTTAATGCACAATTGAGGCATTTGCATATAATACAAGGAAGTTGGAACTAACTCACAAACCTAGCACTGTTAAATCATAGCAAGTTTATTTGCACTCGTCTTTCATTCTCTCATGAACCGAGTGAAATTTCTTGGGGAATTTCTAATCAACAAGTTTTAGGAGTTTGTGTCAGATTTGGGTAGACTCGTAGAATGATTAGCTTGTGGCTGCTATAAACTCTTTTTTTCAACCCATGGATGCATGGGTTAAATTTGCACTTGATTTGTAGTTTCCAATGATTTGACACTAAGAATCATTGGCTGACTGTGGTGATTCGTTGACTTATTTTCTTCTTTTTTTCCCCTTTCCCTTAGATGGTCATTCATGGGAGGGGAAGTTCCAGTGAATGTATGATTTGTGGTGTGCATTTATCTATTGGTTAACTCTTTGGTAACATCCCATGACTGTTATTTCAATGGAACTTGGTTAAATAAAAAACACTAAGTGCTAATTAGGAGTTTTAAATGTTTGATACAATAACTAATTTTGGTTTATAGGATCCCAAATGTGCTTTTTTGGGCCTGAAACTTTACATGGCACCCCTGTGTTTACAAATCATGGAAAACATTTGAATCTTTTTAGGTTATTTCCAAGCCATATTGGACATGTTTCACTACCTAAAACATTTCCAGATATTAAAATACAGGTGGTTGAATTTCCTGCAATTTAGGTTACATAAAACACAAATTTTGGTCAAATTTTGTTAATGCATTGAACCCTAGCCAAATTTATCAAATCATGTTGTGACATGAGGGAAGAGCTTGTAGATTGGCTTCCATGCAAAATGGCCAGGACCTAGGTTGGTCCCGTACATGTTGGTTTACAAGGGGCTTTGATGCCAAGAACAATTATAAAAAGTTGCAAATAATGTTTTGAAATTTTGATATGATAGCAGTCCATGACTCCATGCTCATGAAATTGGACATCATACCATATTAATATTCTATTTTTTGAGTGTTTCTTCCAACTTTAGAATGCAAACTAAAATATTTATTGAATGCAAGAGTAGAAATCCCAGAGTAACTCTTCCATGCATGCGGGAATCTCACCCAAGCTAGTATGTCACAAGTAAGAGTAGAGCTCCTAGAATGAATACGCCTTGCAAGCCTAGATAAATGCACCCTACCAGAAATAAGATGGGGTTTTCTACCAATCAACTAGTCCACATGAGAGACTCTTCTACAGGTGTGCCCTCTTTCCATTAAAGGCCAAGTCCTCTACCACCAGAAGGAGAACATGCTCGGAGCAACACGGTAAATTAACAGTTTGGTGTCAAGCATGCTCTATCCCCTAAGGTGCCTATTATGATGGACGTATCGTGATTTACCCCACAATTTGAGGTGGTTGCATTGCTTGCTTACATATTTTCTCCTATTTTTCTATGTAAACATGTGTTTTAGGGTTTAGAGCAACCATTCTTTAACAATAAGTTGACCTAGAGAGAAGTGAAAGTTGGTTATGCAATCGGTTAGTGTTGCATTCTTCTATGTTTGGGTCAAGGAAAGGAGTTTCATAGATCTGGGATCTCTAGGCATTTACAATTGTATTGAGTTGCATTAGGGGCTTGGCTTTTATGCTGTGTATGTATAGGGGATGGGTTTTCCTGAGGTCAACAATGGATGCCCCCTTTGTGTCATTACGCCTTAGACATATCATTTTGGTTGTACATTTTCCTCTTTCCGATGATTATTGCATGGATGGAAATTTTGATATGCCATTGGTACACATTTAACTTAAGTGGAAAGTTGTATAACTATTGGATTGATATTATAAGAAAGAGGGGGAGGGGTCTGTTCCATGTTGAAGTGTTGATATCCAAATTGCTTCTTTATTGATTTTTAAAAAGAGCTCCAGAGCTCACAAGAAGGATCAGAAAATGAGAAATTTTTTTAACGTTGAAAGAATATGTGTCCTCTTTTTTTCATACAAAATGTTGAGTTCCTCAAGGGTCATGTGGAAGGAGATGAAAAATAAGTCAAGATTTTGTTACTATATGTAAGGAGATGTACCTTAATGTCAAGGGTTGTATGGTTAAGTAATATGGAAAAATTGGACTTGGGAATAAACTTGTGGGGGTCAACAACTTTGAAATTCAGCAACTTGGGAAAACAATGGAAATGACTTGGCAAAAAATGGCTAAGCATTAAAAAATGAAAAATATTTCATTTTTTCATTTAAAATTATGTATAAACTAGCAACAATATATAATCATATTTCCATACCATATGAAAAGAAGATACATATATAAAAGGTGTAAGATGCCAAATGATCTAGTATCTACTATCAATGCCTCTACTCCTTTAGTGGGCATATATATTGGGTCATCCTCTAGTATTGGAAGGTTATGTGGCTGGAGTCAACCATAGTGGTGGGTACTGAGTCTAGTACAGGACTTTGTCCATCCTGTAGTGGCTAGTTAAGGACATCCTCTACTGCCAGCCACTCCTGCTCATACTTGACATCTACCCAAGCAGGGAAATCTATGAAAGATTTATTGGCACTGATTAAATACTCCAGTGTTTTTTTTTGAAATTGTGATTTTTTCATAACTCAGAAAAACTTGCGATTTGTTTGGGTTATTTCTTGGGATGTGAAAATCGGAAAAAATAAATATATTCCAATATTTTGGCAAAATTTTTCGCATTATTATAGAGAATATAATATTCATTGACATTGAGATGCAGGGAAAGAATTATACATTGAGGCAAAATTTGCAACTTGTTTTGCTTCAGAAGCTTATAACAGTTTTCCTATCACATTTGACATAGAAAAATAAATCTTTCACCAGAATTAACAAGGAGAAACTAATCCAGAAAGGGAAAAAATGGAAGTAGATGGATGATTTCTTTGTCAAACAAAATAATGATCTATTCTCAATTTTGACATGGTCAAGTCTGGATGGAATAGATGATTGCCCATAGCAACTGTAGCCAAAGTGTGTCTATGCTGACAAAAACAACTTGAGCATGTGTCTAAGACAGTTGAAAACTGCTAAAAAATAGACCTATTTGATTGTGAAACCCCTAATATCTGGGTGGGTAGAAGAACATTTTAGACTGATGATTGTTGAACTGGAAATTATTTTCATCCCAAGGGAAGGTAGGCTAAGAGTTTCTCCAGAGAGGCATCTACAGTAACTACGTAATTGACATAAATTAGTCCAGGAGTTTGCAAGTGTTTAAGTTCGAGTCTTCGAAGTTCCTCATCTATACAATGAAATGTCTCGAACCAATGTAGGTTGTCCTTTGATGTATATGAGACCCAACTAGGAGCATGCATTTTAGAAAGGTAGGATAATCTCAAAATGAAAATAATATAATTCTTGCTATAGATACGATTAATTCATTGTCAAGTGCTTTCTTCGTTATAGGGGGATAACAAACTCCTATAGCACTATGCCATTATAGTGAACAAGGAAGGGTAGATGTGATATCCTTATCTGAGGCCCTTGGTGGCCTTGAAGGTTCAAGAAAGACATTGTCCTCCTATTGACCATAGTTTTAATTCAGGGTCCTATGTAGGCCTTGGCCCATAGAATGAAGTTCTCAGCAAAGCCAAATTTCTTCATAGCTGAGAATAAGAAATTATACCTCACTCTATCCAAGGCATTCACCATATCAATTTTTATGACTCATGTACTGCTTTCCAGATGGGCGGCTACTGTGAGCATCTTCCTGAACTCTTATGCTGTTTTCACAAATAAGTCTACCCTGAACAAAGCAAGTTTGTTTCTCTGCGATAACACATTGCATCAATGGTTTAAATCTAGAAAAGGTAGTCTTACCTAGAATATTTTAGTTTCTAACATTAGGGATGAGGGCAAAGTAGAAGGAATTTATTTGTTCTTTAAATCTGCATTGCTTCCTTGATTCTTCCACATAGCTTAAGAGGTCCCTATTGATATATTTCCATGCTTACTAAAAATGTGTTGAAAACTTGTCTCGACTCTGGACTAGGGACTTTGTTAAGTTTCATATTCCATATTGTTTCTTGGACTTCCTTGCTTGATATGGGTCCTATGAGTTTCTCATTATCTAGTTCTTGTAAAAGACATGGATCTTGTCCAACATTTCCTCCCGAGCACTTCCAGTATCTACTCTTATTCTGAAAACAGGTTCCTAGAGTGAGAGAAGGCTGCTACTTTGATTTCATTAAACCATCTATTTTCAATCTGTCTAATAGTTACCTCAGAGATGAAATTTTAAATTCTTCTTGAGTGTTCATGGTAATGGAAATATTTAATTCTCTTGTTCCCTGCTTTCAGCCACAGGCTCCTTGATTTCAATCTCCGGATTTCTTCTTCGACGATCCGAGCTTTGAATAGTTTAGCACTTACTTCCTTTTCCCCTTGCCCGAGTCTATTCAGAGAGCCCTTATTCTTCAATTTGGGACTTGACTTCTTCAAGGATTCCCGTCTTTCTGGAATGGGACGATTTTCCTTGTGGGATTTAGCCCATTCTTTCATTTCAATTTTAATCTCTTTATTTTTTTCTCCCAGATGTAGGAGGCAAAGCCATGAACTGGAAGAGATCCAAAATTTCTCACCATTTCTTTAAATTCTGGCTGTGATAACCATATAGGGCTATATTTTAAATGACCTGGACCAAGTGCTTGAGAGTTTGATACAGAGAGCATAATCGTCTTGTGATTGGATAGTGCACTTGGGATAATTGCAGAATTTAGAATTACTCAGAGAAAAAGGAGCTTTATAAGAGAAACCTATCAAGTCTTTCCACAACGAACCCTAGCCCTAGCTCTGTATTGCTCCAATTGAATTTTCCATTAAAAAGGTCCTATTCTGAAATCAGGTCTTCAATGGTCCTAATGGTTAAGAACATGTTGGTTTTTTTTTCCATTTCACTTATTAAACCTATAGAAAGGGTCCATTCTATTGATTAAACAAGTGTAAAGATACCATTCCATTGATTTACCCTGCAAAGGGTCCATTTCGCTGATCAAACCCATTAGATGATTTAACACTTGCAATTTATTTTGCCCATGCTTGTTCCATGCATGTAAACCCAAATCATTGGCCCACCTAGCAATGTGGCCCACTTGGTGTCTTAGTGTAAGAACACTCTTAAAAATCCTTAGCTCCTCGTCAAGCTCATGAAATATTACTTGCAATCATTCCAAATTTTTTTGACAATTGTTCATCTAGGAAAATTAAAGGAATTTGCACCTATGATTAAATCATAAATCATTAGGGACTTGGATGTTGTGTATATGTGAAGTTTTTTCTAGCCTATGCTTGACAACTACCTCATAAGGAGCTTCTCCTTCATTTGTCCTTGCAAGCCATTTAGTCGCTAAAACCATCCTTGGAGCATGGCTGTTAATTAGCCCAAGTCCTCCATCTTCTCTATGGAGGGTGTAAATGTCACTAGTAACTGAATAGTTGCCTTCCTCCTCACTTTTATCATGGAAAATGATAGAGGATATGTTTCAACTTCTTATAACCAATTCATCAAGGGAAAGATAAGTAAAAGAATCACTAGTAACTAACTAGTTTCCTTCCTCACTTTTATCATGGAAAATGATAGAGGATATGTTTCAACTTCTTATAACCAATTCTTTACAACTTAAGGGAGAGGTGTTTTGGAAAGGATGATTAAAGTTATTGTAATATTTTTTTGTTTTGTTTAAAGCTTTCAAGTGTTCATTAGGTGATTTGGAGATATGAATTAATTTAGTGGAAATTTTTATATATTTTACATTTGAATGATGTTCTTTGTTTTATAGATGATGACTCATGATGTTATTGTTTTGTGTATAATGATTTATTTTTGCTTTTGGGCTTGGGCCTTGGCACAACATTTTAATAAAAAATTGCATAATGGTTTTTGTGAACATTACACTTATTTTACTTTGAAAGCTACCTACAAATCTAGTAATTCTCAACTCTTGGAAACTATTGATCAGGGGAAATTTTAAGGATGGAAAATTATTTTGAAGTTTAAAATATTGGCGAATCTCACTAGTAGATTCTAATATGCAAACTATAAAATGTTTATTGATGTATTTTTAAAATTATTGAAATCTATAATGATTTTATATATACTCTTTATATAATGTTGGAGAATTTTAACATAAAATAATTTTATATTTTAAAATGTGGGCGAATAATTTTTATAAAAAATGGAAATTGGCGAATCTTTTTTTTGGAAAAATCATGGAAAATTAGCCCACCTGCGAATATTATCCCCTAAAATTTTCCATGTTATTGATGTAGGTTTCTAGATTAGTGGAAATTTTTATATATTTTACATTTGAATGATGTTCTTTGTTTTATAGATGATGACTCATGATGTTATTGTTTTGTGTATAATGATTTATTTTTGCTTTTGGGCTTGGGCCTTGGCACAAAATTTTAATAAAAAATTGCATAATGGTTTTTGTGAACATTACACTTATTTTACTTTGAAAGCTACTTACAAATCTAGTAATTCTCAACTCTTGGAAACTATTGATGCAGGTTTCTAGATTGATTTGAAATTTTACTTCTGGAATATTCAGTGAGATGTCAAAATCTAATCCTGGGAAGAAACTATCAAGGAAAATTGATGTATTATCATACTTTAAAAAGTCTCAATCCAAGAATACACATTATCTTCATGCTTCAAGCTCCTTTGAACAATCTGTTACTGAGAGAGATGTTAACTCTTGTGAAAATGCATCTGATATCCATATGATGGATGAAATAATAGGTTCCTCAAGTGATCAGGGTGAGATAAATGCAGTTTCAACAGAAATTAGTGATGAAAATGTTAAAGATATTTCCTTGGAAGGTGACACAAACCATTCACGGAAAAGGAAAAAAGGCTAGTGGACCGTAGGGAGAAAATTCCAAGATGATTGGGTCTCAAGTTTTCCATTTATTGAAGAAATACCTCCTACAAATGAGGATTTACGAGAAGTTAAATGTATTGCATGTAGTTGGAAAAGTTGCAAGGTAGTGAAATTTCAGATGAAGCTAGATACAGTACAAAAGCATGCAGGAAAGGTTTATGAAAAGAAAATTGTAAATGGTAAAGATAAATCTATTGTCAGATGGAAATCTTTGGAGGAATGTCGACATATCCAATGTGTGGAAGAATACAAAAAATATTTAATAAGTAAGAAGAAACTTGAGGCAAGTGGAGGAACCATCATATCTCAATTTGAAAAGACAATGGAAAGAAGTTTGTTATCCAAGACGATACAATTGAGCACTGTATTTCACATCTTATGTAAAGGTCGTCCTATGACAGATTATCCAGATCACATGAAATTTCTATCTTTTCTTCACGTGCCAAAATTTCCATCTTCTCATTGGTCCGTAACTAGTGGTTGGGAATGGGCAAGATATCTAGCTCAAGTAGAAATTGATGATTTGAAACAGGAGATTGCAAATGCTAGGTTTTTGGCATTGTCTTTGGATGAGGTTACAGCTATTGATAATACTTCATGGATATGCATGAGCATTTATATGGTTAATGACCATATTAAGCATTCCTATCTACTTGGGATTAAAAAGATGAGAGAGACTTCTATAGCTGAAAACATTTATGAACTTGTTCTTAATACTTTGAAGGAAAGTGGTATGGATCATTTAATGATTGCAAAAAAGTTGGTATGTGTTGGAGCAGATGGAGCATCGGTAATGCAAGGACAAAGGAATGGCCTTTGTGTTAGACTACAACTATCAGCTTCGCCATATATGATTAATATTCATTGTATGGCTCATAGGATGAATCTTGCATTTAAAATAGTAAGCAAGTTTCCATTAGTTTCAAAAGTTGAAGATCTTGTACGTGAGACTCATGCATATTTTTCTCGTAGTCCCAAACAATATTTAGAGTTTCAACAATTTGCAGATGGTGTTACGGATGGAAAAAAACTACTGAAAGATGTTGATACAAGATGGATCTCATTAAATGGACCAGCTCAAAGACTATTTAGTGAGTTCAAATCTTTGGTAGGGTTGATGTATGAAAATCGCTACAATGTATAAAAATCTCAAGATCTTCTTTTTCGACTAACTAATATAGAAACATTATTGACATTGGCTGGAATTCTTCCTATGCTACATGAAATGAATGTCCTCGTGAAAATGTCTCAGAATCAAAAAATGTATATTGTCGAATACACAAATGTGAGAAAGTCAACATGTCTTGCATTGGATAATTTGTATATGATGCCAAACTCTTTCTCTGGTCTAGAGTTTACAAGTTGGACTAAGATCATCAATATAGAAAATACTGAATTTTTTTTGACGTTTGATGAAAAAGGGATAATATGTATCACAGTGCATGGGTATATGGTCACCTTTCATTATATTAGTAAGACAAGATGAATCACCAAAGGTTGCCCCATGTCAAGAGACCAATTTGATAATATTGTGATCTCAGTGAGACAAAATATGATAGAAATTGCAAGATCACTATCATAAGAGATAAGAGAACGATTTCCTCGAGATGAATTGTTGGAGGCCATGTGTGTGGTATGCCCTCAATATTGGAACAATTGTCAATGTCCAAGAAATTTAAAAGCCGATTTTCAAAAGAGATTAAAATGTTTAGTAGACCACTTTTGCAAGAAAGTCTCGATACATGGAGAATAGATTGAAGGTATTTTAGATTCATCAAAATTTTATCAACAAGGTGGACGTTTTGCTGAAACAATGTGGAAGCAATATCCTTTTTTGGAGAATCCTAATGAAAACGGTGCTATAACAAGATTATGGAATACTTTAAGTGCTAGCCAATACCTGCAAGAAAACATATCAGAATATTTTAAATTAGCAGATTTGTGTCAAACCATGATTTTGGGATCAGTGGAGGATGAGAGAATGTTTAGTGCACTATCATTTTTGAAGTAAAAGTTGAGGAAAAAGCTTGATAAACATGTGGATACATGTTTAAGATTATATGTAACAAAGTATGACGTTGACAATTTTCCATATGAAAGAGCACTAGCGCTTTGGCGATCAGATTGTGATAGAAGGGGAGAAAACAATATAACAAATTTATCTAATGAACTTGATACAGAAAATAATGTTTTGGAGGCTCATAATGACAGTACATTTGGAGAAGATCATGTTCACAATGTAGAAAATGATGACCAAGATGAGAAATGGGAAATTGAAATACCCTAGGACTCTTATTTTGGTATACATGTTCCGTTGATCATGCAAGATTACTACATGTCAAATTTAGGTAAAAATGGGTTCTATATTTTGTATTTTTCATTGTAACATTGCAGCTACATTTCTTTCATGCATGTTATTTTAAGATTGATGTTTCATATTTAATCCTTACATTGTTTTTTTCTTATTTGTGACAGGAAACGAAGCTGGATTTGATGATTCCGGGACCTATTTCTTTTCACATAGATAGTGTCTGACTAGTATTAAATGATAAATAACTAATTTAACAAGACTAACACAAAGCATCAATGGGCTCATTCAAGTACATGAAACTACCTTGATGTCTAGCTCTAACATCTTGGAAAATTTTAATGGTATATATGTTGCTTGTGTTTGGGGAATTTTGCTGAGTTTTGAGTTTTATATTTTCTTGGAAAATAATTATTGATATTTGGAAAATGTGTGATTTTATATTGGTATTGGAAACGAAGCTAGTTTTGATCTTTGATTGGAAATGAAGTCGGATTTGATGAAGTTGGGACCTATTTCTTTTCACATAGATAGTGTCCTAGTATTAAATGATAAATAACTAATTTAAGAAGTCTAACGCTAAGAAACAATGGGCTTATTCAAGTACATGGAATTGTGTTCATGTCTAGCTTTGATATCTTTGAAACTTTTAGTGGTTTGTTTGTTGCTTGTTTAGAGGAATTTGTTGAGTTTGAAATTTTTGGTTTGTTTTGGTCAGATATTTTTAGTCCCTTGAATGATTATGGGTCTCATATCATGCATAGATCGATAAATCTAGTTTTATTATTATAATCATTATTGTTTTCTTTTTATATTTGGTGGTTTGAGGAAAGATATTTTATTTCCTTTCACTTTGTGGCATGATTTTGACATCTTCACCTTTTAGAATATATTAAAATATTTTTCTTATTATAGATTTTTCTTGGAAAAGAATTATTGATATTTGGAAAGGGAAATAAGCCCTGGGTAGCTAAGCGAAGAGAAAAACTGTCTATGTACTAGGTTCCTGCGCATTCATCGTAGGAGACCTATTGGCACGAGACAAACATTCCTTTTATGCAATTACACTTTTGATGCCAAGGCGGAGCTGAGTTCGCTGACCTGGTTATTATGATTCTTTCGAGATTTCTCAGGGTGAAATCGAGGCTGTTTTGGGAAGCATGAAAGGTAGTTGTGGTTGCCTAACATTTAGTAGCAAGGTCTTCTTATGTTGATTGCAGATTCCTGGAATCTCTTGAAATCTGATGGTTACAAGAGGGTCAATTGTTTGACCTTTCTAGTGACAGTCAGATTCCTAGATATTCTTGGAATTTGCAATCCTCATAAGTTCAACAATCAATACAATAGCATGTGTTTATTTTTAAGAGGTAACATGTTTAAATCCAAAAGCATTGAATACCCCTTCCTAAATTCACATATGTATTCCTTAATAGATTTTAATATTCATAGTTCAACTACCTCTTTATTATTGTAATTAACTACACGGAGACTTTTTTGGGCAGTTTGATTGTCTACTGGGTGTTCTATGTAAATGACTGATTGTATTAATGTCGTTTGTGTGTAGGAGTTCTTGATACGAAATGTGCACTCTCTTCATGAATACAAAGGGCATGCAGAAAATTTTATTTGCTATCTTCTGCCTGGAACACCCTATTCACATGCTCAATATACTCCAGGTGATCTCTTAGATTTTACTGGCATTGAAATATAGTACACTTGCTCTCTCTTATTCTAAATTTAACACTATTTTTGTGTAAGCAGGAGGTCTTCTTTACACATTGCAGGATTCTAATTTGCAATATGCTTACAATTTTTGCTTCCTTTTGGGAGTCTATGCTTAACTTTTCTTTTTTTGGGGAGTCTAAATTGGATGTAAAAATTATGGGTATTGACGATGAATGCAGTTACCTCAAAGGTGACAGTAACTAGGACTAGTCTGAAGCAAAGCCAAACTTGTATATTAGATTAGACATGAGCGTAGGTGAGGTCCGAAGAGTTTTTCTTCAACAGTCTCACCTGACTCAAGAGCATATTGTGCAGAAGACTTTGGACCAAGTCGAGTATATATATATCACATTTGTGTCTCTGTAAGATGTATAAATATCCAGACCTGTTAACCTCGTATAGCTTGTCCTCCAATGAGTGCTAAAGAGCAAGTCATCTTTTTAATGGACACAAAATTTCAAACTTCTGAAGTATTTTTCTTGTTACTTTGCATTGGAGGCGTAAGAGCAAGGGCATCAAAAAGTTTTATGCTTTCTCTTCTTGTTACGATTCATAAAATATTTCTTATGCTCATTATCATTAGGTCTCCTATAATTGAAATTGAGCTCTATGTTTTGAAGCAACCTTGTCTTTCATGCTATATGATGTAAGTTTAGAATGACAACAATAATTCTGACAGTATAAGACAAATGCATCCGAATGGCCAGTCCCTGACTAAGACATGTTTAGCTGCATTCTGTCACTAGTAATATCTTGTCTGCAATATAATTTGACATTGATGCTTTTATTAAGTCTTTTTATATTTCAATCCACTAGACTTGGATTTGTAGGCAAACAGACTGATCACAAATATGGCTGAATTAACTGTTCTTTTTAGTATACTAACGACCTCCAAATTACATTCCATCAGGCCAATATATGTCTCCACACAATCATGATGAGGGGCCATCTCTAACTGGTTGGAGGGTGCAGCGGTGGGAAAGTTCACGTCAGCAGGTTGCACTGCATCCCCTTTTTGAAAATTCTAATACAAATTTTGGTGGACAAGCACCAATGACAACAATCTAGACCACAAAAGTAAATAAGAGCATATCTCCAATAAAATACTTCAAAGGTTCTCGACCCCTTGCTACACCTGGAAATTTGTCAGCATCCCAGACATCGGTAGATTCAAATGGTGGAAATAGTGACAAATTCAACTCTGACCTAGCTAATCAACACAATGACGTAAGGATGCTAGCAAAAATTGTCTTTTCAAGTCATGGACGGGAGGTTTCTTTTGCTTTTCGGTATGGCGATGTTCATTTATTCTCTGGCAGTAGGTTTAATCTCATAGATTACTATTGTGCCACAGTTGGGGTTTTTGTTGCCCTACCAGCTTTCTCTTCTACTAGTTGTTTCCTAGCCTCTGTTTGGCATGATAACAGCAAGGATTTCAATGTACTGAAGATTCTATGTATTCTACCTCCTGCTAGTCAAAGTAGTCAAGGGAAAGTTAATGCAGCTGCCTAGGAACGAGCTATAGCAGACATATATGAAGTTGATTTTTCTTGTCATCTTGATGCATCTCTGTATTTATATTGTGGTTTATTTCATTGTCCTATGGTTTGATTATTCTTATCCATTACCAGATTTTGGTGGGGCCTCTCAGTTGGAGTTGATTGGTGGGATGTTGTTGGTTGTGCACAAAGTGCAGCTGAAGATGACATAGGTAGAATTAATGTACATTATCAAAAGGAAATCAGTTATGTGTTGGTGAAAGATAATTTAAGTGATGATGGGAAGCCTCTTATGTTAACAAGCCTTTTTGACTCATTTACATTCATTCAAACTACAAAATGGGAGGAATACTCATAGACTACTATATTATAAATCCAAGCAGAATTTTTGATGCAAATGTTGTTTCTGCAATTGGAATATGTGTTCAAAGGTCCCCATCTTTGGTTTGACACTGTTTGATAACAAGTTTAAAATGAGTTTTTGGCATCTCTTGATTCCAAGGACGTAGGTGGCAATTTGGTTGAACATATTACATCACAGTGTTCCTCTTTTCATGGTTAGTTCATATAGATGTTTTGTATATTATGTTGGTAACACATGGTACAATTGTTTTTGAAGGATATTAAGCAATAATACAATCTCCCCAATCATCCCTTGTTCAAGATAAATGGAGCTAAGTTTTCCTATCAACAAATTTTAAGATTAACATTGACGAGAGTATGAAGCTATAGATATGACGTTGACAATAGAGATATCCATGCTTTGTGGAAGAATGCTCACACGGTGCGGCTAAGGGAGAAAGTTGTGTCAGAGTATTTCTAAGAAAATATATTAATCTCCAAAATTATTTAATATGGGGCATTCAAGTCTTTAGCAAACATGTTGATAAGCGCTCTTATGGTGCTTTTAGGAAATGGGATATCAATTGCATGACAAGTTGTTACATTTTGGTAACATGTCATAAGTTTATTTATTTGTTGGAATTATGTTCAACAATTATCAGCCAAATATATACATTTTCCATAAATGCATATAGGTTGACAAATGGGTCGAGAATTTATGAAATTGGTTGATGATGGCTTGGAATATAGAGACCTGCAATTTATTTTTGAAGCTTATCATCTGCCCAGGCATGCTCGATCAGGAACTGATGGAGATATTTGTAGAATGGAACATAGGATGATTAGGGTAGTGGAGAAATGGACCAAGAAAAGACATGAAGGGTCCATATATTTCACCAAAGACCAGGATCAAGAGTGGAGATAATATTATTGCATTCTCATGAGCTAGGAAGAAGTTTTTGCGTTAGTGGACTCGAGGCCAAAATTTTAAGGATTAAAAATGCTTCACAGATTGTTGACAGAGTATCTCAACTGTACATATACTCATTATAAATGTAATTTCCTACATCATGCATGAAGTAACCAGAGTTTTCCTTGGATTTATCTTTGTTTTATCTAACGAAATGGTTTATTCAAGATTTGGTATAGCTTGTGTGGCCATGGTTACTCACGGATCTGTTGTTCTAGTATTGAAATGTTGTGAAGCATATAAGTTCATGATTGAGTTCAACTGGATTCTATTTTCTCAAATGATGAGTTGAACATGATGATGGAATTTTCTTTAGAAATTGAATACTTTGAGAAAACTAGGTTGTTTTAACCCCATCTTCATAATAGACCTTGGAGATCGGGTCAAACAACTAACACTCCCAAAGTTTATCACCCTTATTAAAAAGGTGTTTGTTTATGCCAACATGACTTCAAAAGGGTGAAGTAGGATAAGTTACACAATCACACATGCCTGAGTATGATCAAAAAATTCATTTCTTATCTCAAAGCGTAAGTGATGATGGGAAGCCTCTTATGTTAACAAACCTTTGTGACTCATTTGTATTCATTCAAATTGAAAAATGGGAGGAATACTAACAGACTACTATATTATAAATCCAAGTAGAAATTTTGATGCAAATGTTGTTTCTACAGTTGGAATATGTGTTCAAAGGTCCCCATCTGTGGTTTGAACCTGTTTGATAACAACTTGAAAATGAGTTTTTTGCATCTATTGATTCCAAGGACATAGGTGGAAATTTGGTTGAACATATTACATCACAGTGTTCCTCTTTTCATGGTAAGTTCATATAGATGTTTTGTATATTATGTTGGTAACACATGGTACAATTGTTCTTGTTCTAGTATTGAAATGTTGTGAAGCATATAAGTTCATGAGAGAGTTCAATTGGATTCTATTTTCTCAAATGATGAGTTGAACATGATGATGGAATTTGCTTTAGAAATTGAATACTTTGAGAAAAATAGGTTGTTTTAACCCCATCTTCATAATAGACCTTGGAGATCGGGTCAAAAGACTAACACTCCCAAAGTTTATCACCCTTATTAAAAAGGTGTTTGTTTATGCCAACACGACTTCAAAAGGGTGAAGTAGGACAAGTCACACAAGCACACAGGCCTGAGTATGATCAAAAAATTCATTTCTTATCTCAAAGCGTAAGTGATGATGGGAAGCCTCTTATGTTAACAAACCTTTGTGACTCTTTTGTATTCATTCAAACTGCAAAATGGGAGGAATACTCATAGACTACTATATTATAAATCCAAGTAGAAATTTTGATGCAAATGTTGTTTATGCAATTGGAATATGTGTTCAAAGGTCCCCATCTGTGGTTTGAACCTGTTTGATAACAACTTGAAAATTATTTTTTGGCCTCTATTGATTCCAAGGACATAGGTGGAAATTTGGTTGAACATATTACATCACAGTGTTCCTCTTTTCATGGTCAGTTCATATAGATCTCCCCAATCATCCCTTGTTCAAGATAAATGGAGCTAAGTTTTCCTATCAACAAATTTTAAGATTAGCATTGACTAGACTATGAAGCTACAGATATGACGCTGACAATAGAGATATCCATTGCTTTGTGGAAGAATGCTCACACAGTGTGGCTAAGGGAGAAAGATGTGTCAGAGTATTTCTAAGAAAATATATTAATCTCCAAAATTATTTAAGATGGGGGATTCATGTCTTTGGCAAATGTGTTGATAAGTGCTCCTATGGTGCTTTTAGGAAATGGGATATCAATTGCATGACAAGTTGTTACATTTTGGTAACATGTCATAAGTTTATTTATTTGTTGGCACTATGTGCAACAATTATCAACCAGATATATACATTTTCCATAAATGCATATAGGTTGACAAATGGGTCTAGAATTTATGAAATTGGTTGATGATGGCTTGGAATATAGAGACTTGCAATTTATTTTTGAAGCTTATCATCTGCCCAGGCATGCTTGATCAGGAGCTGATGGAGATCTTTGTAGAATGGAACAGAGGATGATTAGGGTAGTGGAGAAATGGACCAAGAAAAGACACGAAGGGTCCATATATTTCACCAAAGACAAAGATCAAGAGTGGAGATAATATTATTGCGTGCTCATGAGCTAGGAAGAAGTTTTTGCGTTAGTGGACTTGAGGCCAAAATTTTAAGGATTAAAAATGCTTCGCAGATTGTTGACAGAGGATCTCAACTGTACATATACTCATTATAAATATAATTTCCTACATCATGCATGAAGTAACCGGAATTTTTCTTGGAGTTATCTTTGTTTTATCTAACGAAATGGTTTATTCAAGATTTGGTATAGCTTGTGTGGCCATGGTTACTGACAAATCTCTTTTTCTAGTATTGAAATGTTGTGTAGCATATAAGTTCATGAGAGAGTTCAACTGCATTCTATTTTCTCAAATGAATTGGGTGAAACAATTACCCTTGCAAAATTCCAGCATGAGAATATGATCATTTGAAGAATGTGGAATTCATTGTCTAATAGCAGTCTGTGGGGGTAAAATTATGCATCAAAAATATCTCAAAGCTTAGTCAATGGAACAGTGGATCAGCGCAGGACCTAAGCTTGGTGTGGTTAGTAGATTGATCATTAAGGGGGTTGTTAAAGTAATGATAGCTTGATCATGGTCAATTACACATTAGACATGGACAATAATACAGTCGTTCTGACTTTTGATTATTTTACGCTTTTATGATTTATTTCACTTTAGTGTATTTCTCGGTCTATCCTACATTCATAAAGTGGATTGACTCGACTAGCATGTAGCCATTGATAAGGAGGCTTTCTCTGGCATGGCTGAGATCAGTTTTTGAACTTGATACATTTTTTTAGCACCCATTTTCCTTCTCATGTTACAATGGTCTTGATTCCCATAGAAATGAGCATAAATTGCTTGATTTTGTCTACATTTTCCAATTTTGATGGACTGTCTCGTAACATGCTTGAAGGATAGCTTTTTCTTGTCAGGCATCGATTGATTATATCTGTGAATCAACAAATGCAAATGGAGTAGTGGGGTTATAGTATTTAAATTTTAGATATCCCCTACGCATCATGGCATTCATGCTTAAGATTATAAACTACTTATTCTTAACCCATCTGATTCGAATGGGTATTCTATGTACCTTGTCTTCATTTAAATTTTAAATTACTTGTTCACTTGGTTTAAAGGGAGCTACCCCTACTTTATTTATGGGAGCATGTTTTGTTTAACTTTTTGGATAGCTTGAAAGTTTGAAGTAAGGCTGAAGGTCCTACATGATAGAGTGCACAACAGGGGAGAGGAGAATGGGAAAACTTATATCATTCTTTTCCTTGTTTCACAAGTTCTATTACATTCTGCTTTTTGATAGGATCTCTTCATTTTGGCATATTTGATTCATATTTCTATTACTGTTGCAAGTCTTATTTTGGTCCTTATTACCAGGCTTGTTTTTGCATTGTGAAATTGTATAATCCTCCTTTTTTAGTTATGGATTTATCCTTGATTGCAGGGACTACAAAGGCATTCAGATAGCATGCTTAGCTGGTCAATGTATTTAACAAATAACAATATACTGTAAGTTTTGGAATATCCAAAATTTTCATTGCTGGGTTCCTTAGGGTTTCTCAACGTGTTATTTCTTTTAGCTTGAAGTGGTAATCTGAACTACTTTTATCATTTCTTTGAAATCTCATGGCATTGTGTCTATTAAATGTTTTCCCATGCTATTTTTTTGACAAAAGATCCATCTTTCCTTTCTAGATGAGCATGTAACCAGTTACTCCAATGTCTTTTTTCCTTGACAACGATATTTCTAACCTACTAAGTTCCTTATTTACTAGAATTATTCATGGTTTTAGTTTCAAATTTTTTTTATCAGTGTTCTTTCAAGATATCATATTAGTGGAATCAGATTGCAACTAGTGAAACAAACCAATCCAACCTGTTTGGGTGTCAAGCCGGTCCGGTTCAAGTTCTAGGACTGAAAATGGTTGGTTCAGTACTGAACCAACCTTTTTTCACTGAATCGGCCAGTTTTTTGATGTAGTCAAGGGATGTTCCAAACACAATTTAAAAAAAATAAAAAATCAAAACAAAAACAAAAAAAATTAAGTGGGGCATCCTAATATTCAAGGTACTAGCAAATAGCTGCCACATTCCAAGAAAAACTCAAGATTTGCAGATACCCTGTCCTAGAATGATACAGTTTAAAAAAGGTATTAATCCTCTGTTTTAAGGCGTCTTCACCCAATGTATGCAGATCCTCTCCTATAAATGGTATATAATAAGAGGTGTTAAACCTTTGTTTTATTGGGATTTCCAGTCAACACATGCAAGACGCACCTTCCAGCTAAAATATAATAATAAGATACGCCTAATAAATGACGGAAAAACTTTATGCTAAGATGTTTGGACCGATAAAATCTGCTAAATTCACCCAGGACTTGCACCTGGAAAACTATGTGAAACTACCTCTTAGAGCAGACCAACAACGAGGCATGTTATCCTCCTCAGGCGTCCAAGGTCCAAACGGAACATATTTTCTCACTTAAAATCCTTTTTTCACCAAACCCAACGATAGACTATTCGCCATGCCCTTCGCTGACTGGGTGTATGTTGGAAAAAATACTGAGAGGGGGGGGTGAATCAGTATTTATTGCATAATCAAATCCTTTTACTTTTCATTCCTTAAAAACCCATACGCTACTTTACTTCAGTAAACCAGCGTATATACGCGGATCCCCTTTATGAAACTAGCGTATACACAGAGATTTAGATATGTCATTAAATCTTCACTTAAATAATTCCATCATGTATTCTTCAGATATTCAATAAGCAGTAAACAGGTGCAGTAAGAACAGAATAAACCATCACACAAAGCATCACACATGAACACCAGGATTTTTAGGTGGAAACCCGAATCGGGAGAAAACCACCGCTGCAGTTGCTCAGCCTTCAATATTTTATTATAGAGAAAACATCTTACAACATATGTGCTGGCGCAGACTTGACCAGCACGCAGGCACCCACCTGCGCTCGTTTACCAGCCTCTCCTGGAAGGGAGCTCCAACCCCCTGGCTCGTTTACCAGCCTCTCCTGGAAGGGAGCTACGACCCCCTGATCTCGTTTACCAGCCTCACCTGGAAGGGAGCTACAACCCCCTGACTGAAGGCTACAACCCTCAGCACCACCTTGGACCACGTTTCATCAATTTTCACACTGGATCCAACAACTTCAATAGAACACCACTTGCAGGCCACATTTCATCATATTTTCATACTGGAACCCTTTCCATATTTTTAAGCACGAACATACATCATCAACAGATACATATCAACACAGATCAGATAGCAGAAACACAGCAGAACAGATCAGATATTTCATACCCCTTTCTTCAGCAAGCCCTAGTTTGAATACGCGCTTTCCCTTCACTGATGTCGCGTGTATACGCGCTTCCGTCCATACAAACCAGCGTATAACTCAGTGTATATTTTATTGCGCATACGCGCTTTCTCTTCGCTGAAGCTGCGTATATACGCGCTTCCTTCGCGTTGAAGTAGCGTATAGATCTTCAATTATTATAGAGCAGGATACTTCTTCAGATCAGATATTCAGTTCAGATTTACCCTTTCACTTCAAACAGATGTTCGCCTAGATGTTCGCCTCATCATAGATCTAAGCCTTCCATAAGCAGATCTAGTAGATACATTTCAGATCTAGATCCCTTTCTTCATCATTGGTGCATCATCCAATCAGATTTATCTTCAAGTGTAACCCTTTCATTCAGATCTACTTCAGAGAGAAGTATTCATTCAAGCTCAGACATCTTGCACCCACACTCCCTTTTTGCACAATGAATTTCTTCTCCTTTTATATGATTACCCTTTGTCAATACCATGAGCCCCTTTTTCAATACCATGGACCAAAACAATACCATAAGCCCAAAACTACTTGGACGGGGTCAATTAGGCGGATCATTACCCAATCCAATGGATTAATACCATGGTGGTTACCCTTGGGTTTGCACTTTTGAGCGCTTTTGCCCATACGCGACTTGAAACGTTATTTTCCGCGTGTATACGCGACTTCCCCTAGGCCAATCCGCGTATACCAAGAGACATACTCTTTTTCAACATAGATTTAGCACTTGCTGACTTCTTTTCTTCACTGCCTTCTGTACACACTGCTGATACATCAAATTTACTTCATCAAGAACATATTCTATCAATCACAACTTCATCGAGTGAGTTGTCATTCAATGAAAACACTTAGCATCATCTTGCTAACTAGCATCATATCACATCAGATTTACATCGATTACCAAGACCATCAAGTCAAGCATAACTTCATCAGGTGTATTGCCATCAAGGACAACACATGTCAACTGTCACATGTCTTCATCTTCATTTAGTGGGTTGCCATCAAGGACAACACTCTGCATCCTATTTCCAACAATCTCCCCCTTTGGACTTGATGGCAACTATGATGGTGTTTGGTTACTACAACAGATAGTTTAGGTACCATATCACTCTCCCAAATATGTCACTCTCCCAAATATTTGACATCATTATCTTCTCTTCATTAAAACACCATGTCACTCTCCCCCTGTGACATCAAGGGCAAAGGGCGGATCAAAAACCAACACTCTCCTCCTTTTCTCCTCATGTGGAAGAAACATTCTGCAGATCTGATATGTGCTGAAGTGGCCAAACTCCCCCTGAGTTCATGCTGAATCTCCAAACATATTTGTCAATGAAGTACATGACTCTATGAACTTCCTATCACCAAAGACTCATACTTACATCAAATATCCAACCAAGTGGATTTACATATAAGACTCAAGTACCCAACCAAGTGGGTTTACAAAATTTGACTCAGCTACCCAACCAAGTAGGTTTACAAAAATGACAAGTCCTTACATGACTGAATATTACAATTTTTACATCATGGGTCTCAACAAGACCTTTTCACCAAACTACAAATATAGACTTTTAAGACCAGCACGAGAAGACACTCGAAAGAGAACATGTTGGAGACCATCATAATGCGACCTTTGCGTTATACTCGGCAAATCTAATGCTCCCCACAGAGAGAAGCTGTGCTTAACCAAGCAATCTTTCCAAATGACTAAGGCTCCCCCTTAGTTTGTGCATCTGAAAACTTCCACCAACAAATCATCAAGGCATCTTCATGAAAACAAAATTAGAAACGGAAATTGAAGAAGAGCTGGAACACCACGAGAGATACCATGATGCTCAGAGAGATACCCAGAGGCAATGCTAACGGTGTCTTTGAAGAATCTGCTGAACAACCCAAAAAAAAAAATTGTCGACAGCAAAACATACGCGGTTTATGTGCGGGAACTCGTACATACGCATTGTGTTTGAAACCAGCATGTCCCAAGAAGCCATCTTCTATCATTTTCAGATCGATTCTGTGAGAGCAGTGATGTTGACTTCTTTACGGGAGACATTTGAACGCTTCCCTGGACTACAGATAGATAGAACAGTGTAGTGGTGTCTTCAAGCGTCATCCAATGGTTGTAGCATCAGCACAATAGTAACCAAGCCTTCAGATTCTTTGCAGCATCAAATGTGCTTGGTTTTCGAATGCATAACAGGATTCTTTGAAATACTGATGGCACTTGTGTTATCACACATAATGGAGATAGGAGTTGTACATTTGATTTGAAAATCTTGCAAGGTTTGCATCATCCATAGGAGTTGAGTGCAACAAGATGCGGCAGCTACATACTCTGCTTCAGTTGTTGATAAGGCAATAGAATTTTGCTTCTTGCTGAACCAAGATACTAACCGGGGCCCCATGTAAAACGCACCACCACTAGTGCTTTTCCGATCATCAACACTTCCCGCCCAATCTGCATCAGTGTAAGCATGAAGAGTAAGATCAGCATTCTTCGGATACCATAGACCAAAGTCTTGAGTTCCTTGTAGATATTTGAAAATTCTTTTCACAGCCTGAAGGTGAGACTCTTTTGGATTGGCTTGGAATCGTCCAGCAATCCCAACTGCATGCATAATGTCTGGTCTAGTCCCAGTGAGATAAAGTAGACTTCCTATCATTGATCTGTAATCTGGTTGATTCACCGTGGGAGAATCATCATGAGAGCTGAGATTGCATCCGGTTATCATTGGAGTGCTTACAGGTTTGCATTCTTCCATGCTATACTTCTTCAGAATTTGCTTAAGATATTTTTCTTGTGATAGGAATATACCATTTTTAGATTGATGCACTTGCAAGCCAAGAAAGAAAGTTAGTTCCCCAAGCAAAGACATTTCAAATTCTTGCTGCATGACAGAAGCAAATTTCTGACTCATAGATTCTTCGTTACTCCCAAAAATGATATCATCAACATATACAACAACAATCAATAGTTTATCATTTTCAACTTTTGTATATAAGTTGCTATCAGCATACCCCTTTGAAAATCCTTGTTGATGAAGATATTTGTCAAGACGATAGTACCAAGCCCTTGGAGCTTGTTTGAGACCATATAGAGCCTTTTTAAGTCTACAAACAAGATTTGCATCATTTCCCAAAATGAATCCTTCTAGTTGTTCTATATATACTTCTTCTTCTAGATCACCATTAAGAAAAGCAGATTTGACATCCATTTGATAAACTTTGATTTGTTGATAACTTGAAAAAGCAAGGAACATTCTGATGGCTTCAAGTCTAGCTACGGGAGCAAAATTTTCTTCAAAGTCTATACCTTCTTGTTGAGTATACCCTTTACAAACCAGTCTAGCTTTGTTTCTTACAACATCCCCATTCTCATTTAACTTGTTCTTGAAAATCCATTTAGTTCCAATGACATTTTTATCATGAGGCCTTGGAACCAAATCCCAAGTGTCATTCTTCTCAATTTGAACAAGTTCTTCATCCATGGCTTGCCTCCAACACTCATATTTGCTAGCTTCATTGACATTGTGTGGTTCAATTGTGGATAGAAGTGCCAAATGATTAGAAGATCCCATAAGAGTTCTCCTTGTTCGTACACCAGATTCCTTGTCACCCAAAATTTGAGTTTCAGGATGATTCTTTTGAACATATATGGATGGAGCTTTTTCAGATAGGTCATCTTCAGGTTCTTCATTGGATCCACTGTCTATATCATTGCTATCTGATGTAGAAGGCCATATGTCGCCATCATCTTCATTTGCGGTTTGTTTTTCTTCTTTAGGAGCTGCAGGAGACTCATCGATAACAACATCAATACATTCAACAACCTTTCGAAGCCTTTTATTGTAACATGTGAAAGCTTTGCTTGACGAAGAGTAACCAAGAAATATCCCTTCATCTGATCTAGGTTCAAACTTGCCAAGTTTTTCATCATTATTTTTGATAAAGCATTTACTTCCAAAAACCTTAAAATGCTTCACATTGGGAGAATTGCCATACCAGAGTTCATATGGAGTTTTGTCACTATTTACCCGAACATGAGCTTTATTGAGAATGTTAACTGCTGTATGTGCTGCTTCACTCCAGAACATGTCAGGAACATTAGAATCAGAAAGCATAGCTCTAGCCATTTGAACAATTGTTATATTCATTCTTTCTGCTACACCATTTTGTTGCGGAGTGCCTGCTACAGAGAACTGTCGTTTAATGCCATGTTGTTCACAAAATTCAAAGAATTCATTTGATGAATATTCTCCTCCTCGATCAGATCTAAGACACTTGATTTTTAGATCCGATTCATTTTCTGCCAAAGCTTTGAAGTTCTGAAATTTTTCAAGTGCTTGATCTTTGTGTTTAATGAACCCGATCCAACACATTCTAGAGTAGTCATCAATAAATAAGATATAGTATTCTTCCCCACATAATGAATTTTTTTCTCATAGGTCCACATATATCAGTATGAATGAGTTCAAGAGGCTTACTTGATGATCCTTCTTTGGCATTAAATCGTACTCTGGTTTGCTTACCAAATTGCCAAGATTTGCATATGGTACTTTCTGGAAGATTGACCTTGGGAAGATCACGAACAGCTTGAAGTCTGCTAGCTTTGTTGATTTGAGAGAAACTCAGATGTCCCAGCCTTCTATGCCACAGCCAATTTTCTGAGGACTTGCTCAAGTAACATTGATCTATGCCATTTAGAATATACAGGGTGCTTGGATTTCTTTTTCCTTTTATAATGATTTTACCTGTGTCAAGATCACGAACCACACATTCTTTGGAACTGAAGACCACTTCTGCTCCTTGATCACACATTTGACTAACACTTAACGGGTTATGCCTTAATCCATCCACATACATGACATCTTTAGCCTTCACTTTTTCTTTTAGAAATACTGACCCTTTTCCTTTAATTACAGCAGGAGTATCATTTCCAAATGTAACTTTCTTTTCCTTTTCTAGAGCATTATAAGTATGAAGTTTGCTTTTGTCACCTGTCATGTGTCTTGAGCACCCAATATCAATGTACCATTGATTTTCTTCACCTTCTGCAAATAATGCTATCCCACAATTTTCAACCGACGGTTCTTTCTTCTTCCACACTTTAGAGCTTGAGGGAACATGTTCTTTGGGCTGGCTCTTGTTCCTGCATTCAGATTCTTCATGGCCAAAGTTATTGTAATAAGTACATTCAACTTCACTTTGAAGAGGAGAAAAATTTTTATAGGTATTCTTCTTTGGTTCAGTATCCAACCTTTTCTTTCTTGCTTCTCTTGTCATGATGGTTTTATATGCAACACATTGAATAGCTTTATGACCAAAATTGTGACACGTGAAACATTGCCCATTGAAGTAGAAATTTCTGCGATCATGGAATCTTCTATTTGAATTTACCTGTTGGTTGTAGTGTCTTTGAAAGCTATCCCTGTTAGTGTTCCTTGAATTGAGATGGTCCTGATTTCCTTGTAGAAATCCTTTATTCTCTTGCTGAGTGGCTGAATGATGTAAACCACCTGTAACTGCTTTTAGATAGTTGGGTGCTGAAGTTTGAGAAGATTCTCCAGTATATCCAAGACCTGTCTTTATAAGAGGAGAACGTTGTACCTTGATGATCTCATCTAAGGTTTCAGATCCTTTAGCAAATCTAAGATTCAAGGTTTTTGCTTTCTCAACTTCTTTCCTTTGACTTACCACTTCACATTCTAGTTTTTCAATATGTTTCTTTGCTTCTTCAAGCTGCTTTTCAATGGTCTCTCTGATTATCTTTTCTTCTTCTAAGCGTAGTTTGAGTTGATTATTTTCTTCAAGAAAATCATTCTCCTCTAGAGCATCCATAAAAGTATCCTTTTCTTCCTTTTGTTCAAAAGCCATGAGAAGTCTAAGATCTTCTTCACAGTCTTCCTCACTATTAGATGACTCATCACTATCTTCATCAGCATAGTAACTTTTCTTAGAGCTAGATCGGTTCTTATTCCTTCTTACTACTTCTTTTCTTTTATAAGGACATTTTGCGGCATAATGACCAACTTTACCACACTCAAAACATTTGAAGGGAAGCTTACCTTTGAATCTTCCAGTACCTAGTTGGAGCTTTCTCACGAAATTTGCTTCTTCTTCATCGGATACATAGCTGGATTCTTTGATAACCTCCTTTTCCTTTCCTTTTGTAGATGCCTTAAAAGCGGCTTCTCTTATTTGAGAAGGACCTCCTTGTCTCATTTCAAAAGCAGTCAGAGTACCATGTAATTGAACAACAGAAAGAGTTTGCAGATCTTGCCTTTCTTCAATGGCAGAAACTTTAGAGTCAAATTTTGAAGTCAAAGATCTCAAGACCTTTTCCACCAGAGTAGTATCAGCCATGGTTTCACCCAAATTTCTCATCCGATTTACAATATCATCTAGAAGAAGAAAGAAACTGGCAACACTCTCATCACTATGCATCTTCAAATTTTCATATTCAATTCTAAGAGTTTGGAGTTTTGCACTTTTTACCTTTGTGTCTCCTTCATAGCTTAGAATGATTTTGTCCCATATTTCTTTTGCTGAATGTAGCTGCATTACTTTGGCAAATTCTGATTCAGACATGCTTCCTAGCAAGACATTTACTGCTTTGGCATTGGTTTCATACTTCTTCCTTTCTGCTGCATCGGTAGGAATACTTGCCGGGTATTGATAACCTTCTTCCACGATTGCCCATACATCTGCACCAAGACTTTGCAAATATGCCTTTGTACGTACCTTCCAGAATATCAGATTGCTTCCATTGAATAGAGGTGGCTTTATAGACATTATTCCTTCTTGACTTCCCATTGCGACGGATCTCCTTTAAGCGATCAAGCTTCTGCACAAGGACCTGCTTTGATACCAATTGTTGGGAAAAATACTGAGAGGGGGGGGGTGAATCAGTATTTACTGCATAATCAAATCCTTTTACTTTTCATTCCTTAAAAAACCCATACGCTACTTTACTTCAGTAAACCAGCATATATACGCGGATCCCCTTTATGAAACTAGCGTATACACAGAGATTTAGATATGTCATTAAATCTTCACTTAAATCATTCCATCATGTATTCTTCAGATATTCAATAAGCAGTAAACAGGTGCAGTAAGAACAGAATAAACCATCACACAAAGCATCACACATGAACACCGGGATTTTTAGGTGGAAACCCAAATCGGGAGAAAACCACCGCTGCAGTTGCTCAGCCTTCAATATTTTATTATAGAGAAAACATCTTACAACATATCTGCTGGCGCAGACTTGACCAGCACGCAGGCACCCACCTGCGCTCGTTTACCAGCCTCTCCTGGAAGGGAGCTACGACCCCCTGACTCGTTTACCAGCCTCTCCTGGAAGGGAGCTACGACCCCTTGATCTCGTTTACCAGCCTCACCTGGAAGGGAGCTACAACCCCCTGACTGAAGGCTACAACCTTCAACACCACCTTGGACCACGTTTCATCAATTTTCACACTGGATCCAACCACTTCAATAGAACACAACTTGCAGACCGCAATTCATCATATTTCCAGACGGAACCCTTTCCATATTTTTAAGCACGAACATACATCATCAACAGATACATATCAACACAGATCAGATAGCAGAAGCAGAACAGATCAGATATTTCATACCCCTTGCTTCAGCAAGCCCTAGTTTGCATACGCGCTTTCCCTTCACTGATGTTGCGTGTATACGCGCTTCCGTCCATACAAACCAGCGTATAACTCAGTGTATATTTTATTGCGCATACGCGCTTTCTCTTCGCTGAAGCTGCGTATATACGCGCTTCCTCCGCGTTGAAGTAGCGTATAGATCTTCAATTATTATAGAGCGGGATACTTCTTCAGATCAGATATTCAGTTCAGATTTACCCTTTCACTTCCAACAGATGTTCGCCTAGATGTTCGCCTCATCATAGATCTAAGCCTTCCATAAGCAGATCTAGTAGATACATTTCAGATCTAGATCCCTTTCTTCATCATTGGTGCATCATCCAATCAGATTTATCTTCAAGTGTAACCCTTTCATTCAGATCTACTTCAGAGAGAAGTATTCATTCAAGCTCAGACATCTTGCACCCACTCTCTCTTTTTGCACAATGAATTTCTTCTCCTTTTATATGATTACCCTTTGTCAATACCATGAGCCCCTTTTTCAATACCATGGACCAAAACAATACCATAAGCCCAAAACTACTTGGACAGGGTCAATTAGGCGGATCATTACCCAATACAATGGATTAATACCATGGTGGTTACCCTTGGGTTTGCACTTTTGAGCGCTTTTGCCCATACGCGACTTGAAACGTTATTTTCCGCGTGTATACGCGACTTCACCTAGGCCAATCCACGTATACCAAGAGACATACTCTTTTTCAACATAGATTTAGCACTTGCTGACTTCTTTTCTTCACTTCCTTCTGTACACACTGTTGATACATCAAATTTACTTCATCAAGAACATATTCTATCAATCACAACTTCATCAAGTGAGTTGTCATTCAATGACAACACTTAGCATCATCTTGCTAACTATCATCATATCACATCAGATTTACATCGATTACCAAGACCATCAAGTCAAGCATAACTTCATCAGGTGTATTGCCATCAAGGACAACACATGTCAACTGTCACATGTCTTCATCTTCATTCAGTGGGTTGCCATCAAGGACAACACTCTGCATCCTATTTCCAACAAAAAGAGAGTTAGATCAAGTGAAGGTTGAACGCCAGAGGAAAGTAGAACTGGAAGCGGTAGTGGAAGTTGAATGCAAGAGGAAAGAAGAACAGGAAGCTGCAGCAGAAGCTGAATGTGAGAGAAAATCAGAACAGGCAGCAGCAGCAGCAGTCGAACGCAAGAGGAAAATAGAACATGAAAAGGCAGAAGCAGAGCGGCTGCGGAAAGAGGAGGAAGAAAAGAAAAGAAAAGAGGAGGAGGATAGAATACTAGAGAACATTGACACATCTCCCCAAGGCGTAGAATCACAAACAGAGCTATAGCCCATCGAAGTGCCTGTAGTCAATACACGCTCTGCACTCTCCGATGTGAGTTCCTATGAAGGGAAAGAAGAGGAAGTATTCAACCTTACTAGGATCACATACGATCAGTTCTCCTTCAAGATCTGATAGGAGAAAAGAAGATGCCTAACACGAAACCCTTCTGCCTCATCCATAGTCACGACGGAGAAACATATAGTCCTAGACACTAGGACTAACCTAGTAATTATAGCATCAGCTGGAACAGCTTTCGCCGCGGACACAGAGGAAAATGTAAACAGAATGAGCAGAGAGATCCTCTCTCTACAAAATAAGCTACAAGAAGCAGAGCAGAGGGAGGCACGGGCAGAGCAGGAAAAGGTAGCGTTAAGGGAAGAGATTCAACAGCTCCAAGACAAAACTACCCCTATCAATGAAGTACCACTCACCATCCAAAGAGAGTTGGATGTATTAGAGGTCACCATGAGGCAGGTCTATGGGGAAATGTTTGATAAAAAACAAACAGTTGCCCCCTTGGTAAGAGCCCAAGCAAAGACCAAGCAGAGGAGCGAGTAGCTGAAAGAGGCCTCAGACGCTTTGGATAGAATGATAGAATGGACAGGCTGGTACCCCCAGGCTCCCGAAAACCTGCCAAAGAAAGACTGGATCCACACATAAGATGCCAAGGTCCAGATCCAGATTAAAATGTAGTCTAAAGATAAACTGTCTAAGGACCTAGATAAGGTAATGGCCGCATATGAGCATCTAATCAGCGGCATTGATTCAATGCATGCCCTACATCAAATTCCATCGCTGGGTGCATTGAGCGAGGAGAAGACATGGGAACAGGTGGATCAGGAGATTCAGACATTTTTGCAACCCATTAGACAAGTCACTGTCACTTCTGATCTTGCGGCATCACAGGAGAACTTGGGTAAGTTCATTGTTACACCAGTCTGGATCTACACCAAACTGGCCTCCCTATCCAACCTAGTCACACAGAAAAGAGAAACTTTAATTCCTAATACTTTGGAGTGTCTGCATCGGTTGAGAGAAGAAGTTTCCTTGATTTCCCCTATAGCGGCAGATTATCGTGCGTGGCAGAAATTACTCAGAGAATAACAATTTGATGCCCTTGACCTCACGATCGCACACATGTTCTCATGACCGGGTGGCAGTAGGTCGCAGGTTGCACTTTGCAGCTGGGTCACAGGTCGCAACTCGCATTCAGGTCGCAGGGCATTTCAACAGTTGGGGAGGCGAAAAGTCAGAAAGCCCAAAGGGAAAATTTTGGTCTATAAAAATCCCTTTGGGAAGATTGTAAAGGATCTCTTTTTGGGGGGGACTCAAAGAGTTAGAGAGCATTGTATAGAAGGATAATGATTTTTTGCATATGAATACAGATACTTGTTAAACTCCTTTTGGATCTGATGTGTTTTGCTGTGCGAACACTATGAGTATTTCTTTTTCAGTTTCAAACATATTTTGATTAATGAAACTGCATTCCTTGATGGCATCATTTATGCATTATAGTTCTTTGTACTTGTGTTAATGATGTTAAGTTTATCTATGCTTCCTCAATGAATGTTAATAACTTCGTTTACTGAAATTTATATTTTCATCATAAACATTAAAGGAAGTGAAGGTTGTTCATGCCATAAAGAATTGTTTCTTTTGTGGTTAGAACAACGTGCAAGCATGACCCGTATGATATGTTGTTGATAGTATTTCTTTTGGCTTCATGTTTTATTATTCATCTTGCTATACATAGTGTTTTATACTTGTTTTAAACTCATCAATCATGTATCTTGTATCATCTGAATAAGCGTGTGTCCACAGGTTCATTGAGTTCTTTTGAGACCCCAGGAAAGGAGACTTAAGCGGTAGCTAGACCCACACCCTCGACGGGATCCCTACTCCAAACGGTTTAGAGTATAGTAGGGAATTTTTACCGGGGAGATCCCTTGCTTTTGGCCAGAAAAACTTTCTCGTCAACAGGGTGATAAGTAAAACCTTGAGGTGCACTATATATTGGTCAATATTGACCACGAGGATAATAAACGCCTTGGGGTTGAACTAGATGTTGATAAGTGGGGCCCTGTTGAGTTGAATAAACAGGGTAAACCAGCTGCTGAGCAGAGTGAACAGGCTGCTGAAAGGTTGGACCCTGTTGTGAAGCAGAGTAAAATTGCTCTTGAGCAGATTGAGCAGGATGTTGGACCGATTGATTAGGTTGCCCCTGCAGAGCAGGTTGGCTTGGATGCTGAGAGCTACCAGGTTGTCCCGAAGGAGGACCTGAGGGTTGTCCTTGTTGCCCAACATTCAGACCAGTTTGAGTATATGATCTAGGTTGTTGTACAAAAGGTTGTCCCTGAGATGAATAGATTTGCCCCCCAGGACCATAAGAAGGTCTTGGTTGATATAAAGGTTGACTGGAAGGCCCCTGGGGTTGCCCTTGTTGGACCATAGGCTGACCTTGTAAAGGTTGGCCTTGCGGACCGTAAGGTTGTCCCTGAGGACCGAATGCAAGCCCTGACTGAATCGAAGGTTGTCCCTACAAGGGTTGTCCTTGTGGGCCAGGAGGTTGCACTTGATAAGTCATTCCAATTTCAGGAACGATTTCATAAGGGTAATAAACAAGAACACCACGCTCATCATATTGATGGGGAGTAGGAAACACATAGATGGGGGTACCGATAGCATCATAGTGATGAGGAGTAAGATAGGGAAAATAAACAGGATTACCATATTCATTATACTGGTGTGGCAGATTAACAAGAGCATGAGGCTGCTGAGAAACCTGAGAGTTCTATTCATGAATCGCCAATAGATACTGTTCAAAAGTGAGGCCACCAGGTATCTTAGTCGAGACTGCTGGTGACTGAGTGATTGGCGCAGACGTAGCTGCACAGACAGTAGGTTGAACTGGGAAAGATGTAACTGAAAGAGACAAGGCAGGTGTCGTCGGTGACAGTCCTAACGATGGAAGGACTGGACTCCTAGATGGATTAGATGCTACCTTGGATGCAAAATTAGCAATAATCTGACCCAAAGACCTATATCTAACTGGAAGTGACACCGATGGTGAATATTGAGTAGACACATGAGGGGTGTTTTCAGGGAAAAGTTGATATTCTTCAGTAGAAACAGGAATTCCATCACTGCCAATAGGACCTGATGTGTCCATGTCTGACTCATCTGTAAGATCTTCGAAAAGACTACGGGGAATAAGAGGTATAACAACAGCTAAAAATGGTGATCCCGATGTAAGAGGAGGGAATTCTTCCTCGTCCCCAAAACCAGACCAAGCACTCGAGGGAGGCCAATTGAACTCAACTAGCTCATCAGTGGGAGATTGGGTAGAAAGGGGTAAGATTGATGGGAGAATGGGTTGCTGAAGCTCGACAGACCTAGAGGATTGAGGAGTTTCAAATGAACTGTTCGGTAAAGGAATACCTCTAGAAGGGAGCGAGGATGACGAAACCGGTGGTTCCGCCACCATGACTGCTTCACAACAAGAAGGAAAAGAGAGATCCGAGAAAAGACTCAAAAAAACCAAGGCAAACAAAAACAAGGCAAGTAATGAAACTATATAAAGGGCGTGTGATGGTGGTTAGTTTATTTTATGACACTAAAACCAAATTTCGCTGTTTCATGTTTTAAGAGTCAAGAAATAGGAAAAAGATGACTCTAGTCACTTTCAATTTTGAACGAGCACGAAAGGACAAGTGCTCAATGATATTTTCAAATTTAAAGAGTCAGTAAAGATAAAAAATGACTGCTTAGGTATTCTAAGCAAGAGGGTATGCCATGTTTCCGTGAATTTCCATATACACCTTGGTGATCAAATGAAAGAAAAATGACCAAGGACTTGACGTACGTGCAGGTAGTCTCCCCGAATGCTGTGTTCAGTGTATCATGTTTACAGGGTGGTAGACTCGGCTTCCTATGGATAAAAGGATTGCAACCTAGAGGGGTCTCCCTTTATATACTCGACAGTATAGGGAGAAAAGTCCGTACTAGCACTGTCTGGAGCCAGATGGTGAACGACAGCTACTAGGATTTAAGATGCCAGAACACGTCTCTAAATTAGACCACTATAATATTTCGTTAGGTTTCAATGTTGCCTTAGGTTAATTGAAATAAATTTTAACGTTGATCTTGGATTAGGTTTCAATTTCCAGGCCTTAACGTATGTCGGATCTGAAATCTTTCTAAATGAAAAACTACATGTAGAAGGATACCATTTTCGTTCAATGAAGGCTATCTACGAGAAGGAAAGAAAAATTTCAAGTAGTAGTAAATAATGAAATCATGCGAAAACATCCACTAATGGATCTAATGCAATCTAGAGAAAACGAAAATCTTTCCTAGCCTATACAATTCAAACTAAGTGAAGGAAAGTTCCATTTTCAAAGAAAAAAGAATGCAATATTTTTTGTTTTTTCAATGCAATAGAGAAAACAATGCACTACATGATATAAAAAACAAAACTAAACACTAGCTTGAGAGAGTGAATGAAAAATTTGAAACGAAATGACTCCTCCAACATAAAACAACACAACAATACTCAAACCAATGATACAAACTTTTCAAATCAAAGAGAAATCTCCAAAATGACCCATGCAAGCAATGTAATCGGTGCTTGGAGTAAGAGGAAGAAAAATAAAAACGAGAAAAGCAACGATCATTCAACCAGTGAACATACTCAACAGGATCAAACAGACCAAGAGAAATTAAATAAGGAATGACTTTGACAGCTTATCAAGAAACTCAATCTCCAAACAGAAGGCTCAGTGCACCAAGGCACTCATAAACCCTAAGACCTCAAGCTACACTGATAAGAAATGGACAAACATCTGAGGAAAAAAAACCTCCAACAATCAAAGATAGTCGAAAACACTTCAATTACTCTTAAGAAGAACCTAGAAACAAATACAAGTGACCAAAAACTCATGAAAAGTTCATACCCAAAAACTCACAGGGGTCGGTGCAACTGTGAGGTGGTATTCAGCGCCAAACAGGCGATGGTGCAAGTGCTATAAAAGCAACATGTGCCAATCAGCGCGACTTTTCAGGGAAAAACCATGCCAAGCCATTTAACCAAGGAAAAAGGGAAAAACTCAATAGAGCGGAGGTCAATCTTGACACTCTGGGGCTGAACAAGGGTTTAAAACATAGTTAAACAACTTGGAAGGTAAACAACAAGACCAAAAACCCAAAAAAATGACCCAACAAGATCAAAGACAAACTCACACTGATCCCTAGTGGAGTCACCAACTTTTTATGTAGGTAAATCCTCTTTGCAGACAAAGATGATCCCTCTAGCCCTAGGGTGGGTCTTGTAACAAGGAATCATGCTAGAGTGTAGGTTCCTAGATATTTGAATGAAAGAGGATGTAATAAAATGGCCTACCTGTGGTCCAAAGCTATCGTCGACACTCGTGGTGACGATGAGAACCTCTCGCTCCTGATCAAAGGAAAGTCACAACCCTTCCGCTTATTACGTTTGGACACCTGCACAGAGATCAGAAAATGATAACCACATACCACATACTAATTCCATCCAAAAACTACTAGTCAATCAGAGAAGACTAGCATATTGCATTTGATAAAGACAAAACACAAGATGGGAACCAAAAAATAGTCACTTATATTAATAGGTAGAAAGAAGAGATACAACCATGCTCTGACGTTGCGGTCTCCTCCAGCGGGGCTCGGGTGAAGCACGTCTCAAATCTCGTCGGGGAATTTGGACGGGATAAGGGACCTCTCAATGGATTTCTCCTTGTTCTACCTTCTCAATAACTCAGTTATTCAACTATAGCTTAGTCTCCAAGTTCAGCACTTCAGCTATATAATTCTCTTTGTTCAGCTTCAGCTACAGCTAGTTTTCATAAGGAGAGAAGGCTTGCTTATATAGAGGAGCAAGAGGAGGTTGGGATCCTTACAAAAGTGGAAGGGAGGCTATCCTTTAGGAGTGTTCCAGGGGAGGTGGAAACTACTAACTAAAGGAGGAGGCCCGTGGTTGTTTTAGTTCAACCACTCCCAATGAATCATACCAGAGGTGGTTGGAATGGTTGGAATGGAACCTCCGCCTCTATTTTTAAAAAAAAATTCATAAATAGCTTGGCATGGGCATTACACTGGGACAGAGCGCCAGGTGGCGTGGGCCCTAGTGTTAATCTTCCACATCGACACGAGGGCAGAACTGGCTACTCACGCCAAGGCAAAAACATGGATTGTTATAGCTCTGCTTAGGGAAATGTCAACAAGAAGAATGTTGCCTTCATCAAAAGGGATGCAATGATGTTGTTTTCAAGGCATGAAACTTTTTAGAATTCATAGAAATGACCCTCCAATGTGCAAGATGGAGATTGTAGGGACAGTGACAAAATGATGTGTAACACTCTACTTCAGCCCTTTCAGGTGACCCCCAAATGTCCATACCTGTCAGTGGGTCATCCAAATAGTCCCCCTCCTCATCATAGGAGCTCGTTTTGGAATATGGAGCGGAATAGTTGACTCCATCACAGTAGAAGTTGAGCCTCTTAAACCGACTGCAAATTCGCACAATACCCAACCGCAGGGATCCGCACTAACCGCCACAGGAAAAGAGCATTGTTCAGAGCACAGGTAGGTGCGAGAATCTAGTGAATAAAACGTAGGTTCATATAGAAATCTTGGCACACAGAAATAAAGGCAGAGACAACAGAAAACACCAGAAGAACCAGAATGGTATCGGTCAGTGTGCTTTCGTTCTAGTGCTCATAGTTGCAGATATGCAAGAAACCCGTGACCGCCTAAATTACATGGGAAAGCTATACCAGCCGAATCCAAACCCAAAAAAACAAAGCCTCCAAATAAGAGTGATGGTAAATTCCCAATGAGAGTAGTCAATACCTTGTCGTCAGATATTGCTGAGGTAAACCGATAACCAGAGTAGAAACCCTAGGTCGCCATATCTAGGGTTCCCCATTGCTCCTACCCCATCCAAGCAATACCATCTCATTTTTATTGTGATAACTTAATTTATTGATATTTCATTTTCACTCTTTTAGTAATACACAAACATTTTAATATCTAAGTTAAATCATATAATTTTATGTATTAAATAATAATAATAATAATAATAATAAAACTTCTATTTCTCTTATAAATATTTTAATATAGAACCAGTTTGAATATCCATATTAAATAAACCCTTTGAATATCAATATGATATATATATATATATGTGTGTGTGTGTGTGTGTGTGCTAATATTTACTTTCGTTAAAATATTTCAATGCTAAAAAGGAAAAAGTAATTAAAGCTAAAATGATTTAATTACTTCTTAATAAGAAGAAAATGTGTCATTTATTTAATTTTTAATAAATTAATGATAATAAATTATTCAAAAATATAATTTAAACAATGAAAAATTACACATGGCTTATATATATAGATACAAAACCACTATAAATATATCACACTGTCACATGTCAAAAAAAATAAAAAAATTACATTACCTACTATACATTTACACCATATGCATATTACATGTTCCGGTGGGTTAATTTCTATAAAGGTTACCAATGAGATAATTTTTGTTGTATGGTCATATATCACATATCATTTGTGTTAAATACGTTTACATAGCAAAACCATAGTGTCCAATATTGAACGAGAGTGTCATAAATTTTATTCCTTTCACTCGCGGAAGGTAGTACTGGTTAAATCCATGGTTCACTGCCATGTATGGTTTATCTTTGTAATGTGTTAAGTAACTTGATGGTGTGAGAAAATATGTGCATTATGCCAATTCCATGAGCTCTGTTTCCAAGGCCTACCTCAACCCTACGAAGACTGATACAGACTTGCATACACTTGGCACCATCTCTGACCGTATATTGGGAGCTGATCCAATGGCATGGGTTGGCCATAGGGCGGTTAGGCTATTACACTTGCCCGAACCCTTGAAAAACTTATCATTTGTCTTTATTGAACTCCGCTATCTCTCTAATGAGAGCCACTTGGGTTTGATTCGCAGGTTTTTCATGATCGATAATGAGTCCTTCTGTGTGCGACAAAGGATTCTTTCGCTTATAATTTTGGGTTTGTGACAACTTCCAACTCTTCAATGGTATCATTGTGTTTTTGACCTTCCATTCGCCATATCATGTTAGGTCCCCATATTACTAGTGTAGTCCCTTATTTTTATTAGTGTAGCCCCCTTATTTTTATTGTTGTACCCCTATAACCCCCATATTGTTATTATTGTTTACTAACATTATTATTGTTAGGTCAGCTAGGATTATATTGTGACCCCATGGACCCCTATATATAGAGGGAGGTTTTTTCATTTTTATCATCCAAGAATTGTTCATTTATGTAATGTATTGGAGGTTGCCCCCTCGAAGTGGCTTATTTCTAATGCATTTATCTCTCTTTTCTTCTATTTTTGGAGCTGGTTTCATAACATTTGGTATCAGAGCTTTGGATTCTAGGGTTTTGCTGCTCCAAACAGGTCATTGTGGAATTTTCACTATAACATTTTTTCTACGAAGGTTCAAAAGCAGAAATTTTTATAACGCGAAGCATAAATCCTGAGGAACATCGTGGAAAAGTTTAAGATCTTGGTTCGCAATATTTTCAGAGATATGATCTGTGGAAGTTAGGGCTTTTTGCAGGCTCCTGAATTTAACCTAAACATGTCATCGTGGTATTTTCGCTATAACCATGTTTCTATGAGGGTTCAGAAGCTGAACTATTTACATATTGAAGCTGAAATCTAGAGGAATGTCGTGGAAAAATTTTAGAGCTTGATTCACAATATTTTCGGAGATAGGATCTGTGGAAGTTAGGGATTTTTTAGGCTCCCAAATTTCATCTCAAAGAGGTGACCGTGGGAAAATCATCATAACTATCTCTCTAAGCATTAGATTGGAATTCTGTAAAAAGTGGCCGCAAGTATACGAACTTTAGTTTCCTTTTTATCAATTTCATAACTGAATAAGGTAACAGTGACACATGGCACGTCGTACAAGTTTTCTCTAGTGAACAAGTCCATAATTAGGTCGTTGTGGGAGATTGGGAATAACATTATCTTGAAGAATCCAAATCAGGTCAGACCTCTGGCATTTGAAAGAATATTCAGAGGGATACTACAGGGCCAAATTGTAGATATTGAAGATCCAAAATCATAAAGATAATTCAATTTCAATATCGAGCTCCTAAAAATCAAGAAAAAGTTGTGTATTTTTTTTCAAATTGTATAAGTCTTGTTTGAAAATTTAGTTTTAAGTGATTCCAAAAGCCTATTGAGCATAGATATCAGTATTGGGTTCTAAAATGCCTCCTAAAAATAATTCAACACCCATTAAGCCCTCAGAGTACTCTACTATGACTCATGAATATGAAGAATTGCAATATGATCTATCAAAATTACAAGAGAAAGTGCACCAAATTTTGCTCTCGCAAAGAGTAACAAAAAATGAAACAGAATTTTTGAAGAAAGGCATGGAAGCGAAGATGGATGGTTTGAATAATAATATGGATGGTTTGAAGAAAGGCATGGAAGCTAAGATGGATGGCATGGAAGTTGGCATGGAAGCTAAGATGGATGACATGGAAGAAAAAATGAAAGACAACATGGAAAACATGAAGAATGATATAAAAGAAGACATGGAAGGTGTTGGGCCCAAATTAAGGTATGTTTTCACCTTGTAATTACTTCAAATTATGTTACAATTTTGGGGAATTCCCCTTCATCTTAACAATAAAGAGAGAAAAGATTTATGAAAACTAGAACAACTAGGCTAACGAAAAAAGGGATGTTTTTATAACAGGAAATTGATTTCTCTTATCTTCGCATGTAGGAAGGTAGAGTGGCTGGACCAGTAGAAAAGGAAAGCTAACCAACAAGCGCAAATGTGTGAGATCGCGGTAACTCCCAGTGGCTGGCAGAAGGCAGATAAATGAATTTGAGCCCAAGAACTCAAATGACAACCACGCACAGTAGGCTGTCGTTTAGGAAATACTTTCTCATTTTGTGAAATCGCCTTTAAAAGGATGAAGGACGAATGAGAAAGAGAGTAAAAAAAGAATAGGAAATTCATTCTGTAATCGACGCATCAGAACCAACTTATCTAATTATATTTTTTTAATATCATTGTATGTAATATAGAGCTTTGAACAACAATATTTTGAAGTTTTTACTGTGCTAGAGCTTCTGGTGACCTGGGCCCAACCCCTAGAAGTTCCTCGCAAATTCCCATACTCTGTGTAGTCACAGAACCAATGCCTAAGTTTCTGATGCAGTTGTAAAGTTTATTTACATTCAACAAAGTTACAGTTTCTCTTTCTTTAGGACTATTAGCAATTGTGTTCTTGAATTAGGATAATCGCAATCGTATTTTCCGGCTTATAATAATTCTTCATCACCAGTAGATGGTTCCATTTCTTCCAATGTCATTGCAATTGATTTACAGACCGTAAAATAAGTTGCTTTTGATGTTATCTGTCTTTATGGATTGCATTGTTCTTTCAGCACATCGAAGCCTCCAATCACCGATCAATTTCGATTAATTAGTTTACAAAGAGAATTCCATTGCAAAATTATATAAGTAATTGCTATGCAAATTCATTTAGATTTCTTCAATTAGACTACCATTCAATTCGATTTAATTGTTGTTCAATTATCTAGATTGTTGTTCAGTTTAGTTAGAATATTGTTCAATTCAATTCCATTGTTGTCCAGTTTAGTTAGACTGTTATTCAATTGAATTCCATTGTCATTCAGTTTAGTTAGGCTGTCATTCAATTCAATTTAATTTTTGTTCGATTATCTAGATTGTTGTTCAGTTTAGTTAGAATGCTGTTCAATTCAATTCCATTGTTGTTCAGTTTAGTTAGACTGTTGTTCAATTCAATTAAATTGCTGTTCGATTCATCTAGATTGTTGTTCAGTTCATTTAGACTGCTGTTTAATGCAATTAGATAACTGTTCGATCCTGTTGTTCAATCTTAGGTTAAGAATCAATCCAAGCCACCTCTAGTTAGGATAATTCAATTTAGGAGGCTAGCTAATTCTTCCTCATATGCAACATAGAGTAACTATTAGACAATCTCACTCACATATATTGTGCCAACACTCTTGAAATAAGAAGACTTACCTCGGGTTGATAATTAAATGAGAAGAAGTAGAGTTGTCAATAATAAGCCATCTCTGTGAGCCCAACAGAAGGTTTGACAAAGTCGATACAAGAAATTTTTCCTAATGACAAAAAGATATTAGAGAAAACTCATGATGAGAACAAATTAAAAGTTAGTTGTGATTTCATAAACTCTAATGTTGGATGGAAGAACCACCATATTCCAAAGATGGATATGAGGAAGTTTGATGGCAAGGATCTCGTAACATGGATACTACATATGGAGCAATATTTTGATCTCAATAATGTGCAAAACACACAAAGTGTACGCATTGCAACTTTACATTTAGAACAAAATACATTTGTATGGTATCGATGGCTTTGCTCCCGTAAAAAAATTGTAACTTGGTCAATTTTTATGGAGGAAATTATAGCACATTATGAGGATACAAAGAGCAACACCTTCTTTAGCCAATTGATAAATCTGAAACAAAAGGGTTAAGTGGTGGAGCACATTGAGGAATTCCAAAAATTGAATATATGGGTAACTGATATTCTAGACAAACACATGATTGATGTCTTTATAGGGACTTTAAAGGATAACATCCAACATGAAGTTCGCATTTGGGAACCTGATTCATTGGAGAAGGCATTCAGGTTGGCAAGAAAAATTGAATGTAAAATTATAGTGACAAGGAAGCCTACCACTCACATATATAAAGATGAAAGTGTTGCTGTTCCTAGACTTCCACAACCTACAAGGTTGACACCACAAAAATTGGAAGAAAAAAGAGAAAAAGGGCTCTACTACAGTTGTGATAGAAAATACACTAAAGATCATAAGTGTGCTGAGAATAAATTATTTTACATAGATTGTGAAGAGGAGGAAGAAAATGAACAAGAAAATTCAAAAGAAGAGGATATACACCAGGAATGAACCCTAGAAGAAGAAGAAATGAGTCTGACCATATCGTGTAATGCATTGGCAGTAATTATCACTCCTCAAACTCTCAAGATAGAAGGACATATCAAGAAGAAAAAGGTAAAAATGTTGATTGATTCGGGTAGTACCCATAATTTATTCATTGTAAGGTAGCCAAGGAATTGAAGTTTTTCCTATAGCCAACACCAGAATGTCAAGTGATGGTTGCAAATGGAGGAATTAAAAATTTCTCTCGAAAATGCCATAATATCAAGCTAACCATGGGGGAATATGTATTGAATAGTAAAATGCTTTCCATTTCAATGGGAGGTGCTGATGTTGTACTAGGAGTACAATGGTTACAATATTTGTGGATGGTAGCTTTTAATTTTCGAGAACTTTTCTTGAAATATTTTTTGGAAGGAAAGGAAATAAAATTACAAGGTATCGTAGGGAAGCTAAGAAATATAATAAGCTCTCGTGTCATGAAAAATCTTATGAAGAAAGAACAACGAGGTGTAATTGCACAATTATGCTCACTAGAAGTTCCAACATCAAAATCATATATTTCTCCAAATCTCTAAAAACTCTTGGACAATCATTCCAAGGTGTTTGAACTCCTAAAGGCCTCCCACCTATTCATGATCATGATCATGTTATTCGTTTGATTCCAGGAAGTGTTCCTCCAAACATCAAGCCTTACGGATATCCTTATGTCCAAAAGAGCGAAATTGAAAGTATGATTGCAGACATGTTAGAGGTTGGTATAATTCAACCTAGTCAAAGTTCTTTCTCTGCTCCAGTAGTATTGGTGCACAATAAGGATGGATCATGGCGCATGTGTCCAGATTATAGGGAGATCAATAAGCTCACTATTAAAGATAAATTTCCCATTCCTATGATTGATGAATTATTGGATGAATTACATGGCACAATTTATTTTACCAAGTTGGATCTTCATTCAGGATATCATCAAATTAGATTGAAGATTGAAGATATTCTGAAAACAACATTTCGAACTCATGAGGGTCATTATGAATTTTTGGTCATGCCTTTTGGCCTTACCAATGCACCTTCTACATTTCAAGGGTTGATGAATTCCATTTTCAAACACTTCCTTAGAAAATTTATGCTAGTATTTTTTGATGACATACTAATCTACAGTAGGTCTTGGAAGGAACATGTTCAACATGTTGACAGGGTGCTCAAACTATTGGCAGAGAAAAACTTATATGCAAAAACATCCAAATTTTCCTTTGGAGTAAAAGAGGTGGAATATTTGGGTCATATTTTATCTCACGAGGGTGTTAAGGTAGACCCTAAAAAAATTAAAGCCATTAAGGAATGGAAAGTACCCACAACCATAAAGCAACTGCGAGGATTTCTCGGGCTAACAGGGTATTATCGCAAGTTTGTTAATAATTATGGGAGAATAGCAGCACCTCTAACAACATTATTGAAGAAAGATGCATTTTCATGGGCTCCTGAAACAACTAAGGCCTTTGAACATATTAAGGAGGACATGTGCCTAGCACCAGTCTTAGCTACACCAAAATTCACAAAAACCTTTATTGTGGAATGTGATGCCTCAGAAAATGGAATTGGTGTTGTTTTAATGCAAGAAGGAAGACCCATTACTTTTGAAAGTCATCCAATCAAAGGATAGTATTTATAGAAAGCTATTTATGATAAAGAACAAGTTATAATACTACATGCACTAAATAAATGGCGACCTTACCTAATGGGAAGGCACTTCAAGGTAAAAAATGATCATGATAGTCTTAAACACTTTTGGAACAAGGACTATCTTTGAAAGAGCAGCAAAAATGGGTCACAAAGATGTTGTGTTGTGACTTTGAAATCATCTACAAAAAAGGGAAGCTAAATGTTTTTGCAGATGCACTCTCAAGAAAGGACGAAGAGGTGAAATCATTTCTTTGTGAAATTTCTATTATCCAACCAGATTGGATAACCGAAGCAAGGGATGAATGGAAGAAGGACGAAGAAGTGTGGACACTCATTCAAAAGTTGAAGCAAGACCCTAGTACATTGGATACATTTAGTTGGAAAAATGATTTCTTATGGTACAAATATCACTTATATATTTGTAAGAATTCCCAAATAAAACAAAATATTCTTTTGGAATTACAAACTTCTCCTTTAGGAGGACAGTCGGGATTTTAAAAAACTTACCATAGGGCAAAGAAAGATTTTTTTTGGGATGGCCTTAAATCTGATATTTAAAATTTTGTGGTAGAATGTTTGGTTTTCTAGCAAAATAAAGTTGAGAAAATTAAGACCCGAGGTCTTCTACAACCTTTATCCATTCCAAGTCAACGTTGGGAGGAGATTTCAATGGATTTTATCATAGGTTTACCTAATTCTGAAGAAAAGAGTGTCATCATGGTGGTAGTTGATAGAATTACCAAGTATGCACACTTTTTTGCATTACTGCATCCATTTAAAGAAAGTACAGTTGCTACTACATTTATGGAAACAATTCAAAAGATACATGGAAACTCAAAGATTATGGTAAGCGACAAAGATCCCAGTTTTACTGGAAATTTTTGGACGAAATTATTTTCTTGTTTGGGCACTCAACCAGCTCATATCTCATCTTATCATCCTCAATCTGATGGTCAAACTGAGATAGTGAAAAAATGTTTGGAAGGATATATAGTTTTTGTATCCGATAAACAAACAAAATGGTTCAAGTGGTTACCTCTCGTCGAATGGTGGTGAGAATTAATTTTCACATTATAAAGTTAAAAATGACCCCATTTATGGCACTTTATGGATATCATCCACCATCCATCACATCATATTTAAGAGAAAATTCTAAGGTGCAAGCAGTGGAAGATCAAATCGAGCATCAACAAAAATTTCTACAACTCTTAAAGGATAACCTAAATTTGACATAAAATTGAATGAAACGATAGGCAGATCAACATTGCAGCGAGAGAATTTTTGATGTAGGAGACTGGATATTTTTACGGCTACAACCATACAAACAAATTTCCCTCAAGCAAGCTAATAAGGATAATAAATTATCGCCAAAATACTATGGTCCTTACAAGGTGTTGCAAAATATTGGTACTATGGTATACAAATTGGAGCTTCCTACTTCTTCGCTAGTGCATCCAGTTTTCCATGCTTCATGCTTAAAGAAGGTTATAGGTGAAAATATTCCAGTTCAAACAATATGGCCAGAACTTGATGAGGAAGGAAAAATCACATTGGAACCTAAAGCGGTCACGGAAACAAGAACTCGATAGCTACGAAATCGATCAATTTCAGAGTATCTCATCAAGTGGAAGAACTTACCCACTAAAGATTCTACATGGGAGGATGAGAATTTTATACAGAAGCACCCAGAGCTACTCAAGTGTTGAGGGCAACACTTTTTTTAAGGAGAGGGGCATGTTAGGTCCCTATATTAATAGTGTAATCCCTTATTTTTATTAGTGTAGCCCCCTTATTGTTATTGTTGTACCCCTCTAACCCCCATATTGTTATTATTGTTTACTTACATTATTATTGTTAGGTCAGATAGGATTATATTGTGACCCCATGGACCCCTATATATAGAAGAAGGTTTTGTAATTTGTATCATCCAAGAATTGTTCATTTATGTAATGTATTGGAGGTTGCCCCCTCGAAGTGGCTGATTTCTAAGGCGTCGATCTCTCTTTTCTTATATTTTTGGAGCTAGTTTTATAACATATCACAAGGTATTTGAATGAATGAACTCTAGCTTTTCCTAGAGCCATATGCTTTGGCAGTTCTCTCTCCATGCGTATGTTGAAACAACTTCCTGTATGTATTTTTATTTCTTTGTAGAAGGTATAGGTTTTAACCCTGAATAGAAATTATCTACACGAATCTTATCACAGAAAATAAACAATAGCAAGCGCATAAAACAGATAAACACAGAGATTTTCCCCTGGATCCCAAATCGGGACGACCAACTTGATTTTTCATTATATTACTTTTAGTGTTACAACACATATATATACATGCCGAAGCATACATAAACCCCAATCCATAAACCCTGGATTAGAACATAACCGTAGTTCCCTTGACCGGATCTACAAAAATACCAGGGGCCGAAAACCATCGTACCCCAAAACCATGTGCAAAACCATGCACAAAACCATGGACGTGGACTACCCACCGGAAATTAAGGACCAAATAATTTTTGCCGGGGCGCTGCCCCAGACCCTGATAGGGGGGGCTATCGCCCCCGCGCGTGCTTAGTCGTGGAAAAAATATAACACATACCCAACATTCTCCCACTTGTTGTTTTCACAGGGGGCCACAGGAGAGCTTAGTCATTGGGCCAATTCTTCAACACCCATTGTTTCTCTACACCAAGAGAACTTCTGAGTGCTCACAGACTTCGTTAATGCATTTGCAACATTCTTCAAAGTGTCCACCTTTACCAGCAACACCCTTTTAGCTTCAACCATATCTCTAACAAAGTGATATTGAACATCAATGTGCTTTGTCTTTGAATGATAAGCAGGGTTCTTAGCCAAGAAAATTGCACTTTGGCTATCACAGTCTATCCTTATAGCTTGCTGTACCAACCCCATACTTGAACACAATCTCTGCAACCAAATTTCTTCCTTGCTTGCATGAGTGGTTGCTATGTATTTTGCCTCTGTAGTTGAAAGAGCCACTACAGACTGTCTTTTACTCATCCAACTAACTGCGCCTCCAAATAGGCTAAACACATACCCACTTGTAGATCTTATTTGGTCCAGATCTCCAGCCCAGTCTGCATCAAAAAAACCACAAATGTCCAACATTCTTTCCAATCCTGGTCTTCCCTGGTAGCACAACCCATAATCACTAGTGCCACGTAAATAGCTGAAAATCCGCTTCACTGTTGTCCAATGCTCCTTCCCTGGGTTTGACATAAACCTGCTCAATACTCCCACTGCATGTGCAATGTCTAGTCTAGTACAAACCATTGCATACATCAGGCTACCCACTGCACTTGCATATGGAACACGGGACATATACTCCTCTTCTTCTTGTGTCTTGGGACACTATTCAACAAACAACTTTACACCTACAGGAATAGGAACATTCACCGGTTTACTATCCTGCATATTGAACCTCTGCAATATAGTCTCGATATACTTACTCTGGTTTAACCAGAGCTTCCTCTTTGCCTGATCTCTCTTAATTTCCATGCCCAAAATATATTTTGCAGCACCCAAATCCTTCATGTCGAATTTGGAGAATAGTTGGGTCTTCAAATCTTGGATAATTTCTTTGTCATTTCCAATCAACAACATATCATCCACATACAAGACCAAATAAATAACACAATCACCAATTAATTTAAAATAAACACAGTGATCCTCCTTGCTTCTGGTGAAGCCAAGTCCCCGTATATAGGTATCAAATTTCTGATACCACATCCTTGGTGACCGTTTTAACCCATACAGAGACTTCTTCAACCTGCATACCAGTTCTTTCTTACCCTTCACCATAAAGCCTTCAGGTTGCTTCATGTAGATCTCCTCTTCTAGATCCCCGTGAAGAAATGTTGTCTTCACATCCATCTGTTCTATCTCAAAATCAAATGCAGCAGCAACAGATAAAAGTAATCTAATAGAAGTAACTTTGGCAAAAGGAGAAAAAATATCACCAAAATCAATTCCTGGCACCTAGGAATAACCTTTCGCTACCAACCGAGCTTTGTATTTCTCCACCTTGCCTTCTACTTTCATCTTCTTCTTAAACACCCATTTGCTCCCAATGGGCTTCCTTCCAGCCGGCAACTCCACCAGATCCCATGCATCTTTTTTGTGCAAGGATGCCATTTCATCAACCATGGCCTCCTTCCAGAGTTTTCCATCCTCTGAATCTACTGCCTCCCTGACAGTTCTGGGTTCATCATCAGTTATAGTTAAGGCAAAACCTGAATAGAAAGCATATGGACTATACCTTTCTGGTTGCCTTCTTTCCCAAACTGATCTTCTCAAAGCTGGAGTTTGTGGCTCTTCATCTTCTAAGTCTTCTTCTGTTGTAGAGTCTGATTCATCCTCCTTTAGCTCAAACTCTATCTTCTCAGGTTCCTTTGGTAGGACTTCATGTTTAACAACATCTTTCACTTCTATAAACACCACATCTCGGTTGTACACAACCTTCCTTGTTTCTGGGTTCCAAAGCTTGTAACCCTTTAAAACATCCTTATACCCAATAAAGATGCACCTTTCAGATTTATTATCCAACTTGGTCCTTTTCTCCTTTGGAACATGTACATATGCATCACATCCAAATACCCTAGATGTGAAAGAGAGGGTTTCTTACCAGTCCATACCTCATGTGGAGTCTTATCCTCCAACGCTAATGAAGGTGATCTATTAACTAAGTAACATGCAGTCTCCACTGCCTCTGCCCAGAATTCTTGTCCTAACCCGGTACCACTAAGCATGCTTCTTGCCTTTTCCATCAATGTTCTATTCATTCTTTCTGCAACTCCATTTTGCTGAGGTGTGTATGGAGTAGTCTTCTGTCGTGCTATACCACACTTCTTACAGAACTCTTCAAATTCCTTCTTGCAGAACTCCCCACCATTATCTGCCCTCAACGCCTTTATCTTCTTCTTTGTCTGGTTTTCCACCAGAGCCTTAAATTATTTAAATTTGTCAAAGACTTCAGATTTCTTCCTCAAGAAATATATCCATGTATTCCTTGAGAAGTCATCTATGAATGAAACATTGTACACAGATTCTTCCTGATGGAACTCACACAGGCCCAAACACATCACTGTGCACAAGTTCTAATATCTTGTTTGCCCTCTTAGCACCAGAAGGAAAACTCACCCGATTCTGCTTCCCATATACACATTGTTCACAGAAATCGAAATCCAGAGAACAATTAGGCATAGCTTCTACCATACCATCTCTATGCAGTATCTGAAGGCCCTTCTCTCCAATATGTCCAAGCCTTTGATGCCATAGCATGGTCTTTTCTCCAGAGACAGCTAGGCTTTCATCTCCACTTTCAGGAACCATAGAACTGTTACACCCATCAATAACAGTGCTACCTTGTAGCTTGTACAGAGTTCCAGTCTGAACTCCCCGCATTAATACCAGTGCTCCCCGAACCATCTTGCAGGCATCTTTCTCGAACACTGTTTTTACACCTGCATCATCCATCTTACTTACAGAAATAAGATTTCTGGCCAATGCAGGAATATGCAGAACACCAGGAAGTGTTCTAATCCTTCCACCTTGCAGCTTCAGCTTGAATTTTCCATGTCCGATGATTTTGGCCTTCCTATCATTCCCTAGGAAGACATCACCACCATCATATTTCTCATACTCGCAGAACCACTCCCTATGGGGAGTGAAGTGAAAGGATGCACCTGAGTCAATCAACCATGACTCATGATCTACATGTGTATTTGAAGAAGAAGCCAAATACACATCCCCACCTTCATCCGAGGTGGTTTTTGCCTCTGCATAAGGAGCATCATCGGATCCCTTTCCTTTCTCAAGAGCTTTAGATCTGCAGTCCTTTTTGTAGTGCCCTTCCTTTCCGCATTTCCAGCACACCTTTACAAACTTTCCAGGAGATTTAGATCTCCCTCTAGATTTAGATCTCCCACTAGAAACCTTATTCTTGTTTCTGTTCTGGGACCTTCCTCGTACAGATAAGGCATCTCCATTCTGACCCTCCATATTTCTCCGTCTCATTTCCTCCGACAGCAAGGCTGAGACAATGTCATTAAAATTCAAGGTAGTTGTATTGCTACCTATTGCAATAACCAGACTGTCCCACGAGTCTGGTAGAGAGCACAAAAAACTGATGCACTTATCTTCATCTGAGATTTTAATATCAACAGATGACAACTGACTTACCACAGTATTGAAGGCGTTCAGATGCTCTGTCACCGAGTCTCCATCCTTCATCCTTAGGTTATACAACTTTTTCCGCAGGAACAACTTATTCACCAGAGACTTAGATTGGTACAAAGTCCCAAGTTTTTCCCACAAATTATTCGCCGTAGCTTCCCCAGATACATTCAACAATACTAAATTTGAGACACACAATCATATTGTGCTCTTTTCCTTCTGATCCAGTTTCTTCCAGTCTTCATCTGACATTCCCGTTGGTTTAGTACCTGGATCTACTGCAATCCACTGATCTTTATCCACCAGCAGATCCTCCATCTTGAGCTTCCATAACTCAAAACTCTAACCATTAAATTTCTCGATCTCTATCTTCCCGCTGCTCGCCATCTTCTTTCATCGCAAGAATCTATCCCACAGATCTCCCACTGAACAGGGTCTACCACAGGCCCGAGAAAAAAACCCTCAGCAGCAAAGGCGTCCCCTTGAAGCCAACACTGCTCTGATACCAAATGTAGGTTTTAACCCTAAACAGAAATTATCTACACACGAATCTTATAATAGAAAATAAACAATAGCAAGCGCATAAAACAGATAAACACAGAGATTTTCCCCTGGATCCCAAATCGGGACGACCAGCTTGATTTTTCATTATATTCCTTTTAGTGTTACAACAAATATATATACATGCCGAAGCATACATAAACCCTAATCCATAGACCCTGGATTAGAACATAACCGTAGTTCCCTTGACCGGATCTACAAAAATACCAGGGGCCGAAAACCATCGTGCCCCAATACCATGTGCAAAACCATGCACAAAACCATGGACACAGATCCCCCCCGTGCTTAGTCGTGGAAAGAATATAACACATTCCCAACAGAAGGGTGGATTTCCAGGATTTCAAAACCTCTAGGTAATATGGTGTTTTCTATCAGTTTTTTCATTGAGTATTATTTTGTTAAGGGTTTGTATATGCATACTAATCACTGGGTTTATTGGTTGTACAGGTAATACACTCTCTTCACTTCCAACAATCTAGATTCTTGTCGGTTCAACAAGCGTTTAGTGCCTCCTCTTTCGCTAGGTACCCATCTTGCATTTCATGTTCTTACTACTCTGTGGCATAGTTTTTGGGTTTTCCCGACTTGACGCAGCACCTTGGTGCTTCTGTTTTTTCTCAGTATTTTTTTTTCACGGCTTCTTATAATGTTTCGATTGTTTTAAATGAATGGGTAAACCCCGTAATTTTCCACTCCAATTTTGTATAAATTAATTTAGTCCTGTAAATATTGGAGCCCCTCCTAAATGGAGTACTCACCCAGTACTCGGACAAGTCTAATTTTGTGTTTACATTTGGGTTTAACTCCCTTTATGACTCATAAATTTAATGTTAACTATTCACCACACTGGTGCACATTCTGCGATTATGCTTGTTAGTTGATCTGAGAATGAATTGGGGTTTTCATATTTCATACTTGCGTTAGTGTGTTTCAGAATTCGTTTCAATTCTTTATACATTATCACCAGAATTATGCTTTGGTACCGTTTTATATTTTCACTATAAATATAGTTATGACTTTACTGAGATTACCATGTGCAAGGCATTACTATTTGCCTTCATTTTCGTTCAAGTTGTTCTTTATATACATAGGGTTTATGTAAGAGAAGTTTTAATTTCTTATAGAAAATAAATCATTTGATGTTACATCACTGTAAGGGTTATTTCACTATGTTTTTCTGGTGCTTTTAAATCATATGGTCTAGCAATGAATCTTTTCTTGTCCCCATTTCAATAGGAAACTGTTGAAATATATTCTCTGAATTTACTTGTGCCTTTTTCAAAACCCCTTCACTCATGTTCCTTGGTTGATTATTCAATGTCCCATTGTAATTTCTATTTTCTATTGTTTGTAATTAATGAAATTGTTTAATAGGAATAGGGTCTTTGTCCCTGCTCGGGGTTTAATGCACTGAGTTACAAGAGAGATGAATCCAGTCAACTTCTAAATCAGACTGCTTAATTCAAGTTCACCCGAATAGGGCTAACCAGTTGCAATACGTTTTGATACTAAACATTTAAATACTCTACCCTCCCCATTCTATATCTCGGGTCCAGGGTTTATAGGAGAGAAATCTCCTTCAATTATTTTCTTTACAGAGGTTATTCAACTTCATTGCCTAATTGATCTACTTATTGTACATGATACTTTCATGAAATTTAGTTGTCTATCTAATTGAGATTAAAATACATTATAAGCCAGAGGTAAGGCTCATACATAGTGACTTAGAATTTAACAACAGTTATCACATTTCTTAAATAGTCAGACACCGTACCTATGAGGTGTACAATGTTTTCTTAACTGGAGTAAATTTAAACAAGAAAACTCAATTGAAGAGCCTTTTGCCCTTCCTATGAGATCGATAGTGATTTTCTAGTCTCTCTCTGAACTTCTTACTACCAGTTAGTGTGTGTAATAATTTGCTGGCCTGAACTATAGAAAACCTCATAACCTCCAAGTTTAGTCTTGCACAGAGTTGGACAAGAATCCGTTGGTTGCCCAAGCCCAACTCCAAGATCTTTTCTTTCTTTCTCAAGTGCTTCCGCATTTCTTCTTTTTCCTTTTCATCTTTCTAAGGGTGGAACTCCTCTCTTCCCACCTGAGATCCCTTTTGTCTCTACGGAGGAAGGCCAAGAAACACAACTGCTCAAACTAATTGGTAGGAAAGTAACTACTTTCGGGCTCTATCCATTGAATTTTCCTCTTCATGCCTTTTCCTAATTAATATATAACTGCATGAATTATAATATGACATTCGACCTTCAATCCACATATATTCAAAATTATAAATCTGTCAAAACTTATTATTGAATTATTTTATTCAAATCTAAGTAAATAGTCTTTTGGTTAATTGATTGATCAACAAGTCATAAGTAATTTACCATAATTTACTAATCAAGCTTAAGGGTTACATATATCCCCCTTATGTGAACACTGTCCCTAGTGTTCCTTGATCAACCTGAAATAGTTCTCGATATGCCTTCCTCATAAACTCCTCATCCTCCTAAGCGGCTTCCTCCGACCCAAAGTGCTTCCACTGCACTTTAACTTGAGTGATGACTCATTTTTGTAGTGTGATTTCTCTCTCATCAAGGATGCACTACGGTTCCACCAAGAAATCTCCATCCAGTTCAACCTAAATTTAGTAACATATAGTTTTGATTAGTTAAATGCATATTTTAATCCTGTGGAAACAACAATTTTTAAGTTACCTACACATTTTTCCATTGGATCACATGTTTAGGATCATATACGTATCGCTTCACGAATGACACATGAAACACATTGTGGACTCTTATGTGGCTTGGTAAAGCCATTTGATAAGCCACTAGTCCCACTCGATCCAAAATCTGGAAGGGACCACAATAGCGAGGTGCCAATTTTGTGAAATTAGTCCATCTTAAAGTACTCCTTTTAGGCTTTATTTGAACATGAACATGATCCCCTACATTAAATTACCGGTGTGTCCTTTTTTTATCTACATAAATATTTTGTCGATCTTGTGCAACCCCTAGGTTCTGTTGAATCTCTTTTAATTCACATTCCATTTCTTCTAACATCTTTGGCCCGAGCATTCATTTATTTTCTGGACCATTCCAGTTTATAGGAGTCCAGCACCTCCTTCCATACAATTCCTCAAAAGGGCTCATCTTCAATGATTTTTGGCACCCATTTTTATAAGCAAAATCGACCAAATTTATATACTCTTCCCATTTCTTGGGTTGCTACATGACGGGCATCTGAAGCATGTCTTCTAAAACATGGTTTACACGTTTGGTTTTCCCGTCAGTTTGTGGATGGTACACAATAATGAACTATATATGAGTCTCCAATCTGGTGAACAAAGCCTTCCATAACGCTGAAGTGAATTTCACATCATGGTTTGAAATCACCATTCTTGGGTTTCCATGCATCCTAAATATCTATTTCATAGAAATATCAGCAATTTTCACAACCTCGTAATTATATTGTACTAGGACAAGATGTGCAGACTTACTACGTTTATCCACAATAACCATGATTGAGCCATTATGTTTTTTTGTTCTATGTAGTCTCATTATAAAATCGAGCGTGATAACCTCCCATTTCCATTCTAGTATTGCGATTGGTTGTAATATACCTATTGGATGCTCATGTTCAGCCTTTACCTGCTGACACTCCATGCACCTGATCAAATATTCAGCTATGCATTTTCTCATTTTAGGCTAGAAATACCTTTTCTTTATTGTTGAAATAATTTTATGATATATGGGGTGTGCAACATAAGGTCTTCGGTGAAACTCATCTAGGAGTACTTGCTTTATTGAATTCTGATTTGGAACATACAATCTTCCTCAGAAGGTCAGTAATTGATTTTTATCAATATGAAATTTAGATTTCTTTCCCTACCCTTCATGTTGTTGCGCTTGCTGCCACAAGAATTGGTACTTTGGATCTTTCAGTGCAATCTCCTTTATTGATTCTTGAAATTCAAATTCATTTCAATTGTACTGTAATTCATATGTACAATGTGTTTTTCTACTTAATGTGTCTGCGATGCAATCCTATTTTCCTTTGATGTGCTGAATTTCAAATTCGAATTCACTTAAAAAGGCATTCCACCTTGCTTGTCTTGTGTTCAGGGTGGGCTGCTTAAAGTAGTTGGTCAGGCTACTGTGATCTGTTTTAAAAAGAAATCTCTTTCCTAAGAGGTAGTGTCTCCAAAAATGTTATGCATGTATTAATGTAGTCAACTCGAAGTCGGAAGCTGAATATCTTTTCTCGTGATATTTTAGCTTTCATGATCACCCTACCCTCCTGGGTCAAGACTGTCCCCACACCTTCTTGACACGCATCAGTACAAACAACAAACTCTTTGTTTGGGACTGCAATACTTAGGACTGGGGCTTTTGTTAATAAATGCTTTAATAGGTCAAAGCTATACTAATAATTAACTATCCAATTAAAACTCCTTCCCTTTTTCTGTAGCCAGGTAATTAGATATGTGATTCGTGAAAATCCCTCTATAAATCACCGATAATAACCATCCAACCCCATGAATGATCTTATATCTGCTACGTTCTTAGGCACTGACCATTCCATGATGGTCCATATATTTTCCAGATTAACCGATATCCCATCTATGGATATGACATGGCCCAAATATTGAATCTGGTCCTTAAAGAAATCACACTTGCTGAATTTAGAATATAATTGTTGATCTCACAAAACTTGCAATATTGTGCGCAAATGTTCCTTATGGTCTTCTTCCGATTTAGAGTAAACCAGTATATCATCTATAAAAATCAGTACAAATTTATCGAGATAGGAATGGAAAATGTTGTGCATTATACTCATAAATGTAGCAGGTGCATTAGTTAATCTATATGGAAACACGAAGAATTCATAGCTTCCATAGTGAGTTTAGAACGTTGTTTTATAGACATCTTCGTCTTTGACCCAGATCTGATGATAACTAGATCTCAAATCAATCTTAGAGAAGAATTTTTCTCCTTTCACTTGATCGAACACGTCACCAATTCATAATAACAGGTACTTGTCTTTGACCATCAATTTATTAAGTTGCCTATAATTGATGCACATGCGCAAGGTGCCATCTTTCTTCTTAAAGAACAACACTGGTGCACCCCAATGAGATGTGCCAGGTCGTATATATCCCTTTTCAAACAACTCCTGAAGCTACATTTTGAGCTTCGTTAGCTATGGTATGCTCATGTGGTAAGGAGCCTTGGATACTGGTGCTGCTCCAGGTACGAGCTCCATAGTGAAATCAATATCACATTTAGGAGGTAGTCCCTGTATATCCTCTGGGAATACATCCTTAAATTCCTGCACCACTGGTATATTTGCGACTACAAAAATATTTTCTTTTGCATTGGAATATCCCACCTGAACCGCATATATCCTGTAGCCCTTCCTCAAAAACTTACCCAGCTGTGTAGCAATAATGGGGTGTAGTTTTACTAGACTTTTAACTCCATGTAACTCACATCGAGTTCCATTATCTACCACTACTGACCAATGATTTTCTAACAAATCCATGCCTAGTAGTAGATCATATGACCCCAATGGTAATATTTTCAGTTTGACATTTATCTATGCCTCTCCTATCTCAATCAGGTATGATGGTACATGAGAATTTACTCTTATCTTAGTCCCAATGACTAGCTGTACTAGTGAGGGATTTTTAATTTTTTGAGTTTTTAAGCAACATTTTTCTACTATCTCGGGACTAACATAACTCAAAGTGGCACTAGGATCTACTAAACTAGATACAGGTGCTTGCGTATCTTACCTTCTAATTCCACCATATAGGGATGAAATTATGCTTGTCGATCCTCCAAAGTTATGTTGATCTCGGGCTGCCTTCTGGCCACGTCTCACATAATCGATGCTTCCTGTAGGTTAGCCACATGTTCTGATTTACGATGAGGACAATTTTTGTAATAATGTACCTCACCACATCCCCAACATTGCAGATGTGGTCTCTGTACTTGACTATTTTCCAGTTTTCTTGAAGCTTCATTGAACTTTGTGTCTGCCTGCCACTAGGGTTTTTGCTGGCCTTTTCCCATTTGTTGACCCATGGAAAATTATGATGCATTCCTGAAATTAGCTAATTTGGTATACTTGGATGTTGAGTAGGTTTTTTTTCCTTTCTTCGAGGGCCAATTCTTACTGTTATGTTTCTGTTTGGACTGCTGATAACACATAAGACATTTCAATATTGTCTTTTCCATAGTTTCTGGACTGTTGAATTCAATTCATTCCTTCATATATGTAGGCAAAATCCACTAAGGAATCGTTGTACCTTACCCTTACCCTCATGGAGATACGATACATATCTCAGCATGGAGGTAAAATCCATCATTGTCAGCTATCCTGAATGCAAATCATGGAACTCCCTAGATTTTTCGTCATTGAAACGCTCCATTAGGTACTTACTCTTAAAGTGCTTCTGAAAATATTCCCATGTTATTTTTTGTTCTTCAATTCCATGCACGACTTTAACTTCCTCCCACCACAAGGTGGCCTTACCTCGTCGCTGATAGAAAGCTAATATAACACGAAGATTGCTATTATACTCATAAACTTGAAATTATTTGTTCATTTTAATCACCCAGGCTTCAACTTCTTCCTCTGCTTCACCATAAAAAATAGAGGTTTAATTTAACAAAGTTATCCTTGAAATTTCAGTTTTTTCTTTTTATTCCTTCCCAAGTTGGCTGTTGTGCCTGATTCTTCCTCATCCTTAGTTTTTTCTCTCTGTTGGGTGTGGCTGGATTTTGAATTATTTTCCGTAAATTGTTGTTGCTCCCTTGTACCCCGGGTCTTGTGCGAAGGACTTGGCTGAACATCCCTATGGTTCTGCCTATCACATAAAATCTTCAAGTTATTTTCTTGCTCATGCATCAACCGCTCATTATCTGTCTACATACGCTCCATCTCAATTTTTGGTTTATTTGATGTTGTTGGTTGACCCCTAGTCATACCCACATTTATGGGTTTACTTTCGGCCCCGATATAGGCCAATTTTCTCTAGTAGATCTATCTAGTCTCCGACTTGCAGATCCTATTCTCATTGTAACAGTCCCTTTTCTTGCTGCTTCTGGAATAATATATGCACACAATGCCCAATCATGTCCCAGTGTGGTAACCTGTGTGCTCTGATACCACATGTTACATGTTAAAATAGCTTATATATATAAAAAAATTTACATTACCTACTATACATTTACACCATATGCATATTACATGTTTCGCTTGTACAATGGGTCAATTTCTATAAAGGTTACCAATGAGATAATATTCATCGTATGGTCATATCTCACGTATCATTTGCGTTAAATATATTTACATAGAAAAATCATATTGTACAAGATTTAACGATATTTTCATAAATGTTATGCATTTCACTCAGGTAAGGTATTACTAGTTAAGTCCATGGTTTGCTGCCACGTATGGCTTATATATGTTATATCTTAAGTAAATTGATTGTGTGAGAACAACTGTGAGTTATTCCAATGCCATGAGCTCTATTTCCAAGGCCTACCTAAGTCCTACAAAGAATGATACTGACCTGTATACACTTGGAACCATCTCTGACTGTAGATTGGGAGTTTATACAACGACGTGGGTTGGCCAGAGGGTGATTAGGGTATTACACTTGCCCACACCCTCAGCACACTTGTAATTTTCCTTTGTTGAACTCCACTATCTCTCCAACGAGATCCACTTGGGATCGATTCGTAGGTTTTTCATGGTCGAGAATGAGCCCTTCTATGAGCGATAGAGGATTATTTATCTTCTAATTCCAGGTCTGCAAAAACCTCCAACGCTTGAACAATATCATTTTTTTTAACCTTTTTTTCACCATATCACCAGTTATTTGAATGAAGGAACTCTAGCTTTTCCTCGAGCCATATTCTTTGGCAGTTCTCCCTCCATTCGTACGCTAAAAAAAATTCATTTATGTCTTGTTGTATTTTCATATCGGTGGCTTTCCAGGATTTCAAACCCTCCAGGTAATATCGTGTTTTCTATAAGTTTTTTCACTAAGTATTATTTCATTAAGGGTTTGTGTATCCATACTAATCACTGGGTCAATTAGTTGTACATGTAATACACTCTCTTCACTTCCAAAAATCTAAATTCTTGTCGATTCAATAAGGCTTTAATGCCTCCTCTTTTGCCAGATACTCATATTCTGTTTCATGTTGTTACTACTCTGTGGCACGGGTTTTGGGTTCTTTCGACTTGAGGCAACACCCTGGTGCTTCTGTTTGTTCTCAACATTTTTGTTTCAAGACTTCTTATAATGTTCTAGTTGTTTTAAATGAAGGGGTAAGCCTCATGAGTTTCCACTCAAGTTTTGTTTAAATGAATTTAGTCCTGTAAATATTGGAGTCCCTCTTGAATAGAGTGCTCACCCAGTACTCAGATTGGTCTAATTCTATGTTTACATTCAAGGTTGAACTCCTTACATGACTCATAAATTTAATGTTAACTATTCGCCACATTGGCACGCATTCTTCTATTATGCTTCTTATTTGATCTGAGAATGAATTGGGGTTTGCAGATTTCATACTTGCGTTAGTGTGTTTGAGAATTCATTTCTCTTATTTATACATTATCACCAAAATTATTCTTTGGTACCATTGTAGATTTTTAATATAAATATAGTTATGATTTTACTAATATTACCATGTGCAAGGCATTACTATCCGCCTTCGTTTTCTTTCGGGTTGTTCTTCATATACATAGGGTTTATGTAATAGAAGTTTTACTTTCTGATAGAAAATAATACGTTTGATGTTACACCACAGTAAGGGTTATTTCACTATGTTTGTCTCATTCTTTTAAATCATATGATCCAGCCATGAATCTTTTCTCCTCACCATTTCAATAGGAAGTTGCTGAAATGTATTCTCTGAATTTACTTGTGCCTTTTTCAAAACCTCTTCACTCTTGCTCCTTGGTTAATTATTCAATGTCCCATTGTAATTACTATTTTCTACTGTTTTTAATTAACACAATTTTTTAATAGGAATAGGGTCATCATCCCTACTTGGGGTTTAATGCACTAAGTTACAGGAAACAGATGACTCCAGTCAAATTCTAAATCAGACTACTTAATTTGGGTTCACTTGAATAGGGTTACTCGGTTGCAAGATGATTTGATATTAAACATTTTAATACTCTACCCTTTGTATTCTATATCTCAGGTCTAGAGTTTACAGGAGAGAAATTTCATGTACATATTTTCTTTACAGAGGTTATTCAACAACATTTTCTAATTGATCTACTTGTTGCACATGATAATTTCATGAATTTTAGTTTTTTATCTAATGGAGATTAAAATAAATTATATGCCATAGGTTAAGCCTCGTACACAGTGCCTTAGAATTTAACAATAGTTATCGCATTTCTAAAATAGACAGACACCGTACCTATTAAGTTTACAGGGTTTTATTAACTAGTTTAAAGTTGAACAAGAAAACTCAACCGAAGAGCCCATCGCCCTTCCTATGAGACCAATAATTATGATGTCCAAGTCTCCCCCCCGAGCTTCTTACTACCAGTCACTACATGTAATATTTTGTTATACTAAACTCTAGCAGACCTTAGAATGTCCAAGTTCATTATTGCACAAAGTTGGACAAGAATCGACTCGTTCCCCAAGCATAGCTCTAGAATTTTCCTTTATTTGTCCACTTCTTCGTTATTTCTTCTTCTTCCTTTCTGTTTTTCTGAGGGTGGAACCCCTCTCCTCCCACCTGAGATCCCTTTTGTCTCTGGGGAGGAAGGCCAAGAAACACAACTTCTCAAAGTGACTGGTGGGTAAGTAACTAGTTTGGGGCTCTATCTATTAAATTTTCCTCTTCATGCCTTTTCCCAATTAATATATAACTTCATGAATTATAATATGAAATTAGACCTTTAACCCACATATATTCGAAATTATAATTCTATCAAAATCGATTATTGAATTGTTTTATTTAAATCTAAGTAAATAGTTTTATGGGTAATTGATTAACCAACGTGTCATAACTAATTTATCATAATTTACTGATTAAACATGAGGGTTACACATACATTTTAAGTGGTAGTAATGGTTAAGAGCAGGTATTTCCTACTAAGAGGTCATAGGTTCAAAACCAGAGGGGTGTAGAGTATGTATGCCTTTGTAAAATTAGTACTCAAATGATTATGAGAAGGTGGGTCCTTGTCCCACAAACAAGGGGGTCTCATACACCAAAATATATTTGCATATAATGAAATGATTGGATTCCACAAACAAGGGGGACTCATACACAAAAATAGATTTGCATATAATGTTATTTGATCTCTCGGGGATTCCACAAACAAAGGGGTCTCATACACCAAAAGATATTTTCATATAATGAAATTTGATCTCTAAATTCTTGGTAGATCCATGGTCAAGTTGGATCTATACTAATATAAAATCAAAAAACTTGGCTTGGCCATGATTTGATTCCAAAAAAAAGGGTGTCTCATACACCAAAAGAGATTTTCATATAATGAGATTTGATCTCTCGACTCATGGTAGATCCATGGTTAATATGGATCTGTACTAATATAAAAGTACAAAACTTAGATATCTCGAAAGTATTTGAAAAATATGAGGACGAGTCCTTTGCAATGCAATTAGCTCATTTTTAACCCTGAAAACTATGTTAAGCCAAAGTTCGCTATCACTACAACACCTAACTGATATTGGTGTGGCTTCTACAGACCAACCCAATCTACTCCAAGGCAATTTGTCAATAAATCCCTTGCCAATTTGTGAATTTTTTTTCTTCAACTCATGCATTACTTAGTTCTGTGTTGTGGCCATGGCCATGGAGAACCCATCCCATTGATTAAAGGAAATAACACCTTGTGAATGTGAAGACAAACTTTAAAAGAGACAAATTAGGGAGTTATGGGAAATAACACCTTGTGAATGTGGAGACAAACTTTAAAATGTTGAGATTTAACAAAAAAAAAATTTGGCACCCATGATCCTAGTGAAAATTAAGCACCTACACTAGGGTGGGGCCCACAAGCTATTTTTAAGGTGCATGTCTATTTTTATTATCCCTTAATTTAGATGGACATTAAACTATAATCTAATCTCAATGAGAACTTGAAAATAGTTAACTGAAGTGGAAAATCAGTTAGCTAAGTGAATTTTGAGTTAAGAGGTTGGTTGGTTGGACATGCAGGTTGAATTTAGTTGTAACTGAGTGATTCTAGTTGTAACAGAGTTGGAAGTGCAATGGTGCATGACTTGTGCAAGTTGTAAGTAGTTTAACTCAGTTAAGTGAGTTAAGCTCAGTTGTGCTAGTTGTAACTGAAGATACACTAGTGAGATATCAAGTGAACTAATTATTAATTAATTCAAAATCAGTGGTCTCACATGCAATTGACGATTTACTATTATTAGCTGCATGCATGCCAGATACAGTGGAGACCTAGTTGAGTTCTAGGTGAAAGCGAAGTAAACTATCAATTGTGACATTATCCGCTTGCACACATGCAAGCACACACACATTGGATGTGCACATGATACTTGCACAATCAAGGCAAGTGAGAAGGCATCAATTCATGGATTTCTTTCAGCAGGGATTGTGTAGTGAAGGCAGGTTGTCTGGAGACAGTAAATTGGCTAAGGGATTTGCCAATTTTTGTATTAGAGTGTGAGACAATTAGCTGATGTACTGAGGGCTCTTGTGAGAAGAGTTTTGTATGTAATTTTTTCATGATCCATGGTATAATATACAATATAAGATAGTGGGGTTTTTAGCTGTAATCTTTCCCCGGGAAATTATCTGTGTTGTGTGTGATTGATCTTTCTTCATGATTATGTAATTGGTGATTGTGTTTTTAATTCCACAAATATTTGTAGAATAAATTCAGTATTTAATTTTACCAAAGTGTTAGATCGGGTGACTCCAAGATATACATGCATATTGTATAATTTCTACATGGTATCAGAGTACAGGAAATTGCAGAAGTGAAGCAGGAGCTGAGTTTGTGATTGGATAGAATTCGAATTTGTAGAAAGACTTTCTTGGTGCTACAATCGATTCAATATCGAAATGGTTTTCAATGGATTGAGGTTAGAGTATGCACTTGAGGGCAGCTTGAACTACATTGATTGGAAGGATAGGATGGAGGTGGTACTCGAAGACAGTGGCTTGAAGGATTTAATTGAAAAATATGTTCCTAAGCCAGATGTTGTAGATGCTGCCAATATTAATGCATGGAAAAAGAAAGTGGCAAAGGCAAGGAGGATCCTGTTGGAGGGATTACGAGACCACATTGTCTCAAGCCTCCATGGAAAGCCACACCATATGCTATGTGGAAGGCTTTGATGGATCTATTCCAAAACAGAAATGACCATAGGAAATTGGCGCTCAAAGATAAACTCAGAAAGATCAAGAAGGAAAAGGGCGAAACCATTCCAAAATATCTCACAAAGTTTGTCCAATGTTGGGATGAACTGGGGAGTGTTGGAATAATAGTCACTGATGATGATTTGGTGAGCTTGGATCTTCTAGGGCTTCCTAAGAGTTGACACAGTTATGAAGACTCTGTCAACGGATGGGAAACATTTCCGGATTGGGAACGACTGTGGTTGGATCTGGTGCAGGAGGAGTTCAGGTGGAACACTAAAGATGGCTTTTCATCAAAACAGGATGATGGAGAGGATTGTGCTTTGGCTGCCAAGGTGAAGAAGGGGAAGGGGAAGAAATTCAATTCTAAATCTGAGTCTAAAGGCAAGAAGTAGGACATGTCCAAGGTGAAGTGGTTTCACTGTCACGACCATGGGCATTTTGCTACTAACTATCCACAAAAGAAGAAGAAAAATAAGGTTGATGGATCTGCAGCTGGTGAGGCCCTTGCCTCACAATTTGAGCTTGAATTCTCCTTTATTTCATGCATGGTGTCAAGTGCATTGATATCGGTGTGGTTTTTGGATAGTAGCGCTTCCTTTCTTATGACGGGAGATAAGGAAATTTTCAGTGACTTGGAGGAGAAAGATCTCCAGATGCATATTGAGATGGGTGACGAAAGATGGTACAGTGCTACCAATATTGGTACCATTACCTTTTAAAGGGAGTCATGTAACCCATTTCAATTAAAACATGTTATGCATGTACCGGGTTTGAAGAAAAATTCGGCCTCAGTCGCAATATTGGAGGACAGAGGCTATGACATTGTTTTTAGTGATGGAAAAGATTTCCCGTGACATAAAACAATGGGTCAAGCCAAGAGGATAGGGATTCAAGTTAATAATCTCAACAAGATGGAGGTAGATTGTTGCGCTACCATGATGGGCAAGGAAGAGAAATTAGTGAGATGGGATGAGGGTGACTTATGGCATAGGCGATTGGGTCATCTTCATCATGGAGCCTTGAAAGTCATGCAGAAAATATCTACTAGACTTCCAATGGTAACACTTGCTCAATTAGATCAGTGCAAGGGTTGCACCATGGGGAAGTATGTAAAGTCCACCTTTCATGAGAAGGAGAACCGTGCTTTGGGGATCCTTGTGAGAGTTCAAAAAGACGTGTGTGGACTGTTCTTGGTTGCTTCAAAAACAAAACATAAGTACTATGTAATATTTGCTGATGAATTTTCTTGTAAATGCTGGATCTTCTTCATGCAGAACAAAGATCAAACATTCTCTAAGTTATGTGATCTTAAGGCATTGGTGGAGAAAGAGTCGGGGAAGCAAGTGAAGGCTCTTAAGAGTGATAATGGTGGGAATACATCTCCAATGAATTCAAGAAATTGTCCAACAAAGAAGGAATTCGAAGAGAACTCATAGCGCCTCATAAACCATAACATAATGGGGTCACAGAGAGGAACAACAGAGCAATCATGGGTGTAGCACGAGCGATGTTGCATGATCAGGGCCTACCAATGCATTTGTGGGTGGAAGCATGCAACACTGCGGTTTATGTGCAGAACCATTGTCCTTATAGAGTACTTGGCATGAGTACACCTGAAGAAGCTTTCACTGGTAAGAAACCGGATGTTTTACACTTTAAGATTTTTGGCTCATCCGTTTATGTGCATGTGACCAAGGACACCAGGAAGAAGCTAGAGCCAACTATTGAAGTTGGGATTTTTATGGGGTACACAAAAACACCCCATAATTATCATGTGTATTTTACAAACAACAGAATGACTGTCGTGCGACGGGATATAAAATTTGATGAGGGGAAATCCATGCAGTTGTCACTTGAGAGGGAGTTGGACTTGCATGCAGAGGAGGAACTGTTATTTCCCAAAAATGAGTCTCTAGATGTGGATCAACCACAGGAGGAGGTTTGTGGAGTGGAGGAAGCCACTCATGTAGATCCATCCATTATAAATGGCAGAAGGCACACCACAGAAGTTGAAAGGATGAGACTTGATGTTGCACAGAATGTAGGAGCCCCTACTTCACAGTGCAGACAGAGACATTATCATGACCAATTTACTGGATAAATGGCTCTCATGAGAAAATTTATTGTGACTGAACCATATTCCTTTCAAAAAGAAGTGCAACAACCTACATTGTTTGATGCAATGGTGGAGGAATATGACTCCATTTTCAAAAATAGTGCATGGGAAATTTTCCCAAGGCCAGTTGAAAAATTAGTGGTAGGTTTGAGATGGAGCTACAAGGTAAATCAAGTTGCTGATGGGAGTGTGGAGAAATAAAAAGTCAGATTTGTGGCCCGGGGCTTCCAACAGATCGAGGGGATAGATTATGATCATACCTTTTCACCTGTCGCAAGGTACTCTTCTGTAAGGACCATCCTTGCATTCTAAACACAGATGGGCTGTCACATTCATCAAATGGATGTGAAAAATGTGTTCCTAAATGGGATAATTGAGGAAGATATGTACATAGAGAAATCGAAAGGTTTCGAGATCTTATACAGTGAGTTGCATGTGTGCATACACAAAAGAGCAATGTATGGGCTAAAGCAAGCACCCCGTGCTTGGTACACTCAGATAGACAACTATTTCATTAGAATAGGCTTCACCAAAAGTGAATTAGATCCAAACCTATACGAAATTGTGGTTGAGGGTAAGATTTTAATCATTTTTCTCTATGCTGATGATTTAAAATTTTCTAGTGATGAGCAGGTGATACAATCATGCAAGGAGGATCTTGCAAGGGAGTTAGAAATGAAGGATATGGGTCTCCTTCATTATTTCCTTGGATTGGAAATATGGTAGTGAGATGGTGAAATTTTTTTGTCTCAAGGAATGTATGCAAAGGAGATATTGGGTAAGTTTAATATGGAGAGCTAAAAACCCATGGATACTCCTCTTCTAGGAAACTAGAGGAAAGAGGATGCTATTTCTGGAGAGGTAGTGGATGCTACTGTCTATCAACAGTTAGTGGGTTTGCTAATGTATCTAATGAACACGAGACCATACATTTTTTATGCGGTTAACCAGCTGAGTCAAGCTATAGCTAAGCTTACCAAGCTCATTTGGAAGGAGGGAAAGCATGTCTTGAGATACTCGAGGGGCACATGATAGTATGGTTTATGGTACAGATAGACATATGGAGTGAAGTTGCATGGATTCACAGATGTGGATTGGGCTGGTAGTCCATCGGAGAGAAAGAGAACATCAGGGGGGATATTTAGCATTCAATCTATAATTGTTTCTTGGTACAACAGGATGTAGAGATCTGTGGCACTTAGTTCAGTGAAAGCGAAATACATGGCAGCAAGTCAAGTTTCATGTGAGGCTATCTGGATGAGAAATATCTTGGTTGGTTTGTTTATTTCTCATATGGATCCGACCGTGACTCATTGTGGTAATCAGAGTTGCATTAAACTCTTAATTAATCCTGTGTTTCATGATAGGCCCAAGCGTATAGATATCTGGTACCATCATCTTAGAGATTATGTGTAGAGAAGAATTATGTTGCTTCAGTACATTCCCACGGAAGATTAGGAAGCATATATTTTGACGAAGATCTTCACCAAGATAAAATTCGAATACCATAGAGATAGGATCGGGTTGAAGGATAATCTCTTTCTTATTGAGAGGGAGTTTTGACATTCAACAAAAAATATTTTTCGCACCCATGATCCTAGTGAAAATTAAACACCTACACTAGGGTGGGGCCCACATGCTATTTTTAAGGTGCATGTCTAATTTTATTATCCCTTAATTTAGATGGACATTAAACTATAATATATTCTCAATGAGAACTTGAAAATAGTTAACTGAAGTGGTAAATCAGTTAGCTAAGTGAATTTCGAGTTAAGAGGTTTGTTGGTGGGACATGAAGGTTGACTTTAGTTGTAACAGAGTTGGAAGTGCAGTGGTGCATGAGTTTTGCAAGTTGTAAGCGAGTTAAACTCAGTTAAGCGAGTTAAACTCAGTTGTGTTAGTTGTAACTGAAGATACACTAGTGATAAATCAAATGAATTAATTATTAATTAATTCACAATCAATGGTCTCACATGCAACTTAAGATTTACTATTATTAGCTACATGCATGTTAGATCCAGTGGAGACCTAATTGAGTTCTAGGTAAAAGGGAAGTAAACTATCAGTTATGACATTATCCGCTTGCATACATGCAAGCACACACACATTGGACGTGCCCATGATACTTGCACAGTCAAGGCAGGCAAGAAGACATTAATTCAGGGATTTCATTCAGCAAGGATTTTTGTTCTGGATTTATGCAGGAACACAATAATATACAGAAATAAACATAAACACAGAGATGCAGCAGAATTAAAATTTCATTTCATTAATATTATATATGATAAATATGCTTATGAACATAATGGAAATAACCAACTAGGGCATTGGTAGGCTTATCTCTGAGAAGAGATGTGGCGGCTACATGCCTCTAAACTGTGTTACAATGAGGCTCGAGGGCCTATTTATTATTGAGAAACAATGAAGAACCCTAAACATCCAAAAACCTAGCGGCTACATGCCTCTAAATTTTGTTACAATGAGGATCGAGGGCCTATTTATTATTAAGAAACAATGAAGAATCTTAAACATCCAAAAACCTAACCCTAGAAGATGAAGCGCCAAAAATATGGGCTCTGTTTGGGTAAATTGGTGTTTCAATTTCCCGGGGACGTAACTTTGGAATACGATATTCATTTGACGTGCTCAATACCTCGTTAGAAAGAGCTATCCGAGGAGTAGAACTTTCAGTGTGGGGAAAATCAATCTATGGACCTATGTTGCTTCCATGTTTTCCAAAAAAAGTTGTTTAGGGCCTCAAAATGGCTCCAAAAATTCAAGACCTGAAAAACTGCTAAAAATAGTAAGTTGTGCTGAAACTGAAAAACTGAAAGAACTAATGGTGGCGTTTCGAATGGAATAGGTGGGTGGTCACCAATATACACCTAGATCATTAGGGCCCAGAGACAGCTCTGGATGTACAGGACCCGAAAACCTACTAAAAATAGTAAGCTGTGCTGAAAGTGAAAAAATGAAAGAAATGATGGTGTGGGTCCAAATGGAATGGTTGGGTGGACACCACTAACCACCTGGATCATTCATCCCTCCTTAGGAATCAATGTTCCCCATTGCGTTAAGTTCCTCCATTAGAGGAAAATTCTGCTGAGCTTGGTATTGGATTTGTCGAGGATGTCGTCGACCTGCTGGCGGATGTGTTGGCGGACATGCTGGATGCGTCCAATAAATTTGGTCGCCTCAGATAGTACAGTATGGATTCTATTTGTGTATTCGCATGAGGTATGGCAATATCTGGTGGTGGTGCGCCAAGGGTTAGATCAATGGAGTGCTTGTCGTGACAGTGTAGAGGAACCTTTGTGGGTGAGGAGAAAGTGTCCTCGTATTCCTCCGCGACTTTGTCCATCTGTTACAGAAGTGTAGGGGAGCCCTATTTTGAGTCTATGGCCACAATATTCTTCTTTCCCAATGAGTGAGTTGTAAGGAAAATAAATTTCCTGATTTGGGAAACAATTTTACTGTGTTGTTTTTCAATAGTCAAGGAGATCGCGGTAGGTGGTACTACATCTGGGATCTTGTACAATTGATTTCCCAAAGTAACAAAAATAGAAAGAGGCCTAGACTCATACACAACATGTTGCCTCCACAAGCATGGTTGGCCCAATAATACATCAGCTACATCAATAGGAGCAACATCACACAATACCTCATCCGTGAATGGCTTGATGTTGTACGAAATGTGGCACTACTGGCGGACGCGAAGATCTCTCCCTGGGAGAAGCCACCTGATGGTATATGGCTACAGGTGTGCTATGGTCGGTAGGCCGAGCCACTTCATGACCTCTACTGAAATGATGTTCTTTTGGCTTCCTCTATCGACAAGAAATTGCAGTGGAGAACCCTTCACCCACATCTGCGAATGGAAGAGGCGCTCCCCGTCCTCTGGATCCTCAAGATCCTCCCTCTGGAGCTTGGTGGTGGCAACATTGGAACTTGGGTTCACATCAATGATATGCTTCTCTTTGTAATCTCCCTTATCTGGTTCTAGCTCCGGATCAGAACATGCATTTGATTCGGGTGCCTTCAGTTCGACCATTAGTGGCTATTTGGCTCGACACTTGTTTGTGCTGTGAGTGGGGTTGTTATGAAATTCACACCACTTACCCGTGTCCTTCTTTGGATTTGTGGTGGTGTTCTGAGTCGCCTTGCTTTGGATCTGCCCCCTGTTCTGTGGTTTGGAGGTGCCTTTCCCTAGCTTCGGATTCGCGGATCCAAAGTCTCGCTTCTCCTTCTTAAATTTATGGTCAATCTTGGCAGCATAGTGATATGTTGCGCTAAGCGAGGTAATGTCGAAGAAATCCATTTCCTCTTGAATTTTTCTGTGTAGACAACTGCGGTACTTGAGCACCAAATTTTTATCCGAATATTTAATACCAAAATTTTTGCGCAAGGTATGGAACAAATTCATCATTTTGTGCACATCTTGATCCCTTTGTTGCCACAGTGTGGTCCATTGGATGTAATTTTCCTCATAGCTCCCCATGGGGTGATACTATTCCTTGATGCCGTCTCGGAACAAATTCTAAGTGAGTGCAGCTGAGAACAGAGATGGTTCTCCCTTTTCCTTTTTCTCACATTAGGCTTCCAACTAGTCCTTGACATGGGGGGAGGCTTTGAGGATTGAAAAAATAATATTTTCTCAGTTAGAGAAATCATGGACTAAGAAATAACCTTCTAGAAAATTCAACCATATATTGATGGCGTCTGCATCTATCTGGCCTTCAAATATAGGAATTTCAATGTTTATCTGTACCTTGAAGGGAGTGGCACCTCCAGAGTGGTTGTTGGATGCTGATGCACTGCAGGTGGGAAGCCATTGAAGGATCCGAGCAAAGTTATCCATCATCGCGTTCCTTTGTTTCTCGAGGGCCTTCTCGAGAAATGTTTTGATAGGATCTCCCGCTCCCTCATATTTATTTTCTTTAGCCATGGGAGGTCGTTGGGGTTTACAAGGCTGATCTTGCAAGGGTTCAATCAGATCGATCCCTAACTCCTTATACATTGACTGTGTTGGGGACATCTAAAGAAAAACAAAGAAATGGAAGACTGCTCTAATACCACTAATCTAGATTTATGCAGGAACACAATAATATACAGAAATAAACATAAACACAAAGATGTAGTGGAATTAAAACTTCATTTCATTAGTACCATATAACATAAATATTCTTACAAACATAATGGAAATAAAAATCTAGGGCACTGATAGGCTTATCTCTGTGAGGATATGATTGCTACATGCCTCTAAATTGTGTTACAATGAAGCTTGAGGGCCTATTTATTATTGAGAAACAATGTATAACCCTAAACATCCAAAAACCTAACCCTAGAAGATGAAGTGGCAAAAAAATGAGCCCCGTTTGGGTAAATTGGTGTTTCAACTTCCCGGGGACGTAACTTTGGCGTAAAATCAACGTTTGACATGCAAAAATGCCTCGTTAGAAAGATCTATTTGAGGAGTAAAACTTTAGGTGTGAGAAAAATCGGTCCATGGACCCATGTTGCTCGCGGTTTTCCCAAAAAACGTTGTTTAGGACCTCAAAACGGCTCCAAAAGTTTAGGACCCAAAATACTTCTAAAAATAGTAAGTTGTTCTGAAACTGAAAAAACTGAAAGAAATGATGGTGCCATTTTGAATGGAATAGATGGGTGGCCTCCAATATCCACTGGATCATTAGGGCCCCAAGACGGCTCCGGATGTACATGACCTGAAAACCTGCTAAAAATAATAAGTTGTGCTGAAAGTGAAAAACTGAAAGAAATGATGGTGTGGGTCCAAATGGAATAGGTGGGTGGGCACTAATATTCACCTAGATCAATTTTGCAGTGAAGGCAGGCTGTCTGGAGATAGTAAACTAGCTAAGGGATTTGGCAATTTTTGTATGACAGTGTGAGACAATTAGCTAATGTACTGAGGGCTCTTGTGAGAAGCGTTTTGTATGTAATTGTTTCATGATCCATGATATAATAAATAATAGAAGATAGCAGGGTTTTTAGCTGTAACCTTTCCCCAAGAAATTATTTGTGTTGTGTGTGATTGATATTTATTCATGCTTATGTAATTTGGGATTGTGATTTTAATTCCACAAATATTTGTAGAAGCGATTCAGTATTTAACTTTAGCAGATTGCTAGATTAGGTGAATCCAAGATATAAATGGATATTGTATAATTTCTAAATAAATGAGGAAAAATAAGGAGTTTGGGATAATATCAACACTGACCGTTTAAGTGGACCTTATGACCTCAGTGAAACAAAGGTGCATTCTGAAATTCAAAAACCACAAATTTTCTGAAAGAGTAGTTAAATAATTTCGAGAGAGTGTAAGTTAGCTTACAAAGGTATAAAATGTTTTTTTTGCTTCAAAGCAAGAGGCCAACAAATATTTTATGTTGTTTTGTCCCTTGATTGCTATGTATCTCTTAGCCCTTCATTTCGTTGTGTTTATTATAATGTAAGTTGCAAAGTTGGGTCAAGAAGACATAGGTGTTTATTTTTTAAAAATGGTTATTATCTTGTGCATCATTAAATAAAAAAATATATATCTTATTTTTCAAAGACACAATTTTTTTATGTCATTAAACAAAAAGAGGAGTTACAGAGGTTATATAATATATATTTTAATTAAAAGGTTTTCGGGGTTAAGAGGGGGCTCAATAATGAGTTGAAAAGATGTCGATTTTTATATTGTAATGGAAGTTTTGAAGAATTTTTTCACTTCACAAGAAGGTATGCTTTTGTTTTAAAGGTTGTTATTTCATCAAATTTTGAAAGTTTGGTGCATATTAAAACATTGTAATCTCAAATTCAACCATTCATAAGAGGTAGTGAAATACTCTATCACATATCTTTTTCATGAGGCTATAACATGGTCAAGGAAAAACCCCTGTAGCAATCATTTGAAATGTCTATAATGTATCTTGTTCATTAAAGTATTCAATTTATTAATGAAGAACATTTGATAAATAATTCACAATGTCAAAACTAGTCAATTTATTTTCTAAATCAGGAAAATTGGAAGGGCCTAAGAACTACATGACTTGACATTGTCATATGAAAAATGCATTAGTCTTTAATGATTTTTGGAAAGTTTTTGATAATGGAGACGAATATCCAATTAAATCTACTGATTCTAGAGAACTAGCAAAATGGGAAGCATAAGATGAAAAGGAATTTGCATTGTTGATAACTTTAGTCATTGATGAGTTGTATATTCACATTGAAAATATATATGATATTTGGATTACTTAGAAAACTTTTAAAAATATCTTTACCTAATCCAAGGAAAAATGGGTTGATATTTATACTAAATTGTTTTGGGCCACTAAATTGTCATTATTATTACCATTTCTTAACATATATTTCATTCATTCCTACCATTCTTTTATTACATTATTTATCATAATTTATCATTTAATCCAATTTCATAATTATTTATTCTCTTATGGATAAGTAATATTTATTCTCCTTTATTATTAATAAATTGAATATTATTACGAATTATTTTGTAAATGATGGTTTATTAATGAATTTTTTATAACTCACGATTCTAGCCTCCAAGATCTCTTTCAGATTGCAAATCCGATCTTCAGTTTATAATTAAATATTCCAACTCAGAAATTCACAGGAATAACAAGTGATAGTTTTGCATTGGACATTTCATAAAAACGAAGATGAATATTGAAAATCCAAGACATGGGTTTTGTGCAAAATGAACCAAATTATTACGGTTGAGAGCAGTTTTCCAAAATTCGTTCTTCGTTGGGAGAAACATAAGGTTATTCGAATGAAATATTCACAGATTTTCTGTTGTGGCCATTTTCCAAATTTCCTCAATTGCAACAATTAGACTCGACTTGTTACATCTGAATCATGGTGGAAATATCTCTTATATTTTGCAATAAGTTGGTTTGAAATTTCCCTTTTGTAGCTTGTATATTTAAAGGACATAAATAAGAGAGAGAAGGATATCATCAACTTGACTTTGTAACTTTCAATCATAATAATACAGAAATATTGTGTTGTTGTTACATGCGTTGTCTGGTTTAATTTCCATTGAGCTTCTATCTCTTCCTGTGCCCTGCTAGGGAGGAAGGGCCCTCCTCTTTAGTAGAGACTGCAGTGGTTAAGGTAGTTGTATTAAGTTCTTATTTGTTTTGTGTATTGGTGGAAGTGTTGTTGTTGTTGTTCTGGATGTGAGTAGATCTGCTTCAATTTCAATATTATTATGCTGTTACTCAGATGTAATTAGAAATTCCAGCTGGTGTAATTTTTGTGTGGCATGCTAGGTACAGTTAATTGATGCATGATTACATTCCTGTAGATTGTTTTTATTCCTGCATGAATGATTTCTTTCAACAATTGATTCAACAACAATTTCTCTTTAATTTGATTTGCTTCTAGTTTGATGTATAGGCATAGATAGTGCGTCTGTCATTAAAATAAAAGACGTCCCTGGATTGATAATTTATGTGTACCATCTTAGTCATTTAACAATGATTAATACAATCCAACATTTTGGTGTTGTTGTCGGAGATGGAAGTGATGATCCAATCAACCAAAATTGGTTGTTTGGTGATAGAGTGTTCCTAGTCTGCAACTGTTGAGCAGTAAGACGAGAAGTAAGAACCTGTGCATCGCTCTAATATACCTGGTAAGTCTCACAATTCCTATGCTAGGTCACTTAGAAATGTAATCTATGGGTGTTTTTTTTAGCGTGTCTTCATCTACACAATTGTTGGGTGGTAAGACGAGAGGTAAGAACCTGCCCATCAATCTAATATACATGGGTGGGCTCACGATTGTCTCACTAGGACACTTAGAAGTGTGATTTTTCAGATGTATTTTTCAGTGTATCTTCAGCTATACAGTTGTTGGGCGGTAAGACGAGAGGTAAGAACATGCGCATCGCTCTAACATACTTGGGTGGGCTCACAGCTGTAGAAACTGAAGCGCTTGTAGGAAGGATTGGTACACATAGGATCCATGTGTGCTAGTAGGACAATATAGAAATCCACAACACCCCCACTTTAAGGAAAACCCCCAAAATTCATGGGATCAGGTCAAGGAACAAAGCATCAACACAATCTAGAATCCAATCAAAGAACTTCACGATATAACAACTATGATAAATTAAGACTATATTGAAAACTAGTTTAAATCTGTTGTTTGCTTGCAATATCACTCCATACTTCAGCAATTCTTGGCACCATCCTTAATAGGGAAGTTGGTCTCTCATACCCTAGTACTTATTAGCATACACCTTTCAATTATGGGTATGTGCATACTTGAAGCCTTATTTCGAAAATGGCTTCATTGGAGGTTCTCTTATATGTAAGTATATTTTATTTTTCAAGGTAGAGTCGTGTAATGTAGAAAATAGAATAAATGAAGACATAAATAAATAAATTTCTTTAAATAGTTTTCTTCATTGCAACACGTTGTGAAAATTAACATCGGTGATCAATATTCAAATTTATCTATGTATGTATATGTATTATATTGAAAATATAATTTCTACAAACACTCATATTCATTTTGATCACCTTCTTGGAAAAATTACTTGATTATCATATCTTATGGCTTGCGGGCTTGATGAAAGTTCTAGAAAAAAAGTCGGGACAGTCATGTTTTGAGGGACCAAATAGGAATATTTTCAAGACCTATTTCTATCCTACGTAGCCATCTATGTATACTTTCTAACCCTATTTTAATCACTTGATTTTGATTTGAAACGAAAAATTTATGACCAAAACAATGACAGGATGTCTCGTAGGCAACTCAGGAACAGAGTTGGGACAATCCGTTTTTCGAGGCCTAAATGACTATATTTTGGAAACCTATTTCTATGGTACATTACCCTATGAATATAGTCTACAAAAAAATTTGAATCACTTTATTTAGATATTTTATGAGAAATTTATGACCACAATACTAACTGTATATCATAAATCAGCGTTATTAAAACTCTGTTTTTCCGATTGTTCACTAGCGTATTTGACCCATCAATTCTTCTTTCCTTAAAAACCTATTAATATTGGAGATAAATACATGAATATAATTAAATATCCAATTTTAATCAGTTCAATCCGTCATAAAATGAAAATGTTATGCTTTAAATATCAAGTGTTGGTTTGAGATGGAAAATCGAAAATGACTCTGTTATGCAGGTTATTCTAAGAAAATTTAACATACCATTACATGGAATTTTCAAAACCTATTTCAATTGGAGAAATATATCTGAATTGAATTTCATTTGGCTTTGTAATCACTCAAATCAGACAAAAAACGAAGAAGTTATGATTGAAACACTACTGGTTAGTATGGTTGGCCACCACTCTCCCGTAGGTAATAAATTAATTTTTTTTTTGTTATTTTTTTTCCAAGGATTTTTTTTATAGAGTAAATATTTTTTTTTTTTTTGCATATTTCTTGGATTAGTAGAGCCGAATCACCTCTCTTCTTCAAATATTCATGTTTTATTGCAGGTAGACACTCATTTTTTTGCAGGTCCCAAGGGAATATATGAGATCAATTTATGAACAAGTGATTCTTGAAGGCAATGCTAATGAAATAAAAACATTTTCAAAGATGTTTTCTCACACAGAGAAAAAAACATGAATACTTTTCATCAATTAATGGATTTATAACATGAGAAATGGGGAACTCATTTCTATTTAAAGATCCAAGTCATTTCCGAAAAATCATTTTTCCATTCATTCACCATTCACAAACAACATTGCTGCAAAAAATATCATAACCATTGTAACTTAAGTTATTTATTTATTTATTGGTTTTCAATAAAGAGTCATTTCTTTTCTGATTTCTCTTATGTTTTTATGTTTCAGGTATTGTTTACTTCAAAGTCACATTTTTTTTGTTTTGTTCTCAAAATAAAAGAGGCGAGTTTTTGAGTTTCACAGTGTTGTAACTCTCGAAAATTCTCTAAGTTTCACGATGTTGTTACTCTGGAATTCTTTTTTAAGTGTTGGATGTTGTTACTCCATTGGTTTTGTGACTTCGTCACTGCTATTACTTTGTCACTGCTGTTACACCGTCAATGTTGTTACTTTGTTATTGTTGTCACTCCATCACTGTTGTTACTCCATCACTACTATTACACCGTCAGTGTTGTTACTGCGTTACTGCTGTTACTCCGACAGTGTTGTGACTCTGTCACTGCTGTGACTACTTCGGTGTTGTTACTCCTCCAGTGCTATTACTCCAGAAAATTTTCTAATTATCCACTGATGTTACTCCTTCGGTGTTGTTACTCCTATGGTGTTGTTACTCTAGAAAATTTTCTAAGTATCCATTGTTGTTACTCCTTCAGTGTTGTTACTCCTCTGGTGTTGTTACTCCGAAATTTTTTCTAAGTATCCAGTGTTGTTGCTCCTCTGATGTTGTTACTTCAGGAAATTTTCTAAGTGTCTGGTGTTATTACTCCTTTGATGTTGTTACTCCTCCGATGATGTTACTCCATGGTGATATTTTTCTAAGTACTTGGTGTCGTAACTCCTCTAGTGTTGTTACTCTGCCAAGGTACGTTGCTAGGTACATCCTTGACTGTCTCCATGGATTCAATTGGTATTCTTCTTATGACATAACCAACTATGACTAATGACAGACGTACTTTAGTTGGGGGGAGGTATCATATTTAGTAATAAGGATGATTATTATGGTAAGTCTTGTTAGGAATGATTCACTCTTAATTCCTTATTATTTTGTAAAGTGACTAAACCTCCTTCATGTCACCTTCCTAACATCGTTATTTTTCCCCTTTCCTTGTTATTACCTAAGTCATGGTTATTGTTACCATAGTCACAACAATTTTTGTTGGCAAATTTTGACATTGAATTCAACATATGTAGGTTTTTCTAATTTGTTTTTCTCTTTGGTGAATGGGAAACACTTTTAATGGTCTAGGCCCTCTTTGGCATAATGATTGGGTAGTCAATTTATCTTTGTTTATCTATAGACATAATCTTATTTTTAAGGAATAATTATGCAAAGATGATTTCATCATGCCAACTTTCAACTTTCCTAATTGTTCAAGTCCTTGATCTTGTAAAATTTATGATGATGACCACAGAATTTTATTTAAATATTTCCACCATTATCTAATGAACTGTTCCTTAACCTTAATATCAACAATGAAAAATATATTTATCAACAGTCATTTGAAGGTTATTAGTTTTTGAGAAGAAAAACTATCAAAGTTGAAAATAGTCACTACACAACTTTTTACATCATCCCTAACTCTTAAGGAGCTGACCTACCACCCCATCTATTAAGTAATGTTTTATTGATTAACAATAACCATAGTTGAATTTAAAAAAAAATCAACTAGAGCATATGAGGGATCATCACGAGCTGACCTACCATGATCATAGGTCCTAATAAAGTGACATTACCACTGCTGGTCACCAAGCCATGGTAATGGCCTTCGGTCATAAAACTGAAGGAAAATAGGTCTCATCATGAGCCGAATTTTTAAATTTTATTAGCTCCCGTGAATGGTATTTCTATAAATTAGTTACCACGCCAGAAAAATGATCTTTAGTTGACATCTAAGTAAATTGAAAGGATTTTTGTAACAATGTAATTATTTCTAATAGATGGGACACTGACATCTCAATGGGTTAGAAAGACATCCCTGTCGAGGCTATGGACACCTACTGGCAGCAGTGGCTATGCCTATGGTATAGAAGCTAATTTAATACTATAATCTAATTGGTTACCTTGTTTTCTCAAAGCTAATTTCCGATAAAGTTGGCTGTTGCATATACAAGATTTTCCAGAGCTCATGGTTCATGGGGTAATATTTAATCAGTTCTTAGCTAATGGTCATTATGGTTTATATCTATTATTGAGTTATAAATCTTTACTTTACATGTGAGGGATGAAAATTTTCCGATATTTGATATTTGAAATTTTTTATCATCTAATCAATCATTCCTTTATTCTCTAAGTATCATATCTTTAATCAAAGATATTTTCTTTTCCCATGAGTCACCATTTATTTATATCTTAACAACACCACTATTGTTTTGAGGTGGAATAAAGAGGTCTAATTCTGATTTTGAATATTAGGTAATTGGTCAGACCTTGAGAAGCAAAAACGAAGATGATTAATTCTCACAATTTTTGTGTTCATAAAAACCAAAGCTTACGGGTCTAGGGAATACATATTTTTCTCATCATTTTTACCATCATTTCTCTTCTTATCCATTTTTATCCCATGCCATTCACAACATGATTATTTCACTTTTATATGTAATGAGGTAACGAAGGTGGAGAATTACTGATTAAGGATACTCATGATATATTTTAAAGATGAAAAGCAAACTAATCAGTTTGGTGGAAGGAAACTGTGCTACACTTTCTTGTTACTTTTTTCAGCTTGCATGGCTTCCACCTTCTGCATCACTTTCAACATAAGCTCAGCCTACATCAGCTTCAAGAAATGTCGATCCATACATGTCATTCCACATTTTTCTGGAGGTAAAACTTGAGGTAAAATGGTATAAGTTTTTTATTTATTAAAAGTTTAGGAGAATGTCATGAAAAACCATTGAGCATTATTCACTCATATTTTTCAGCCATTATTTCTCCTTCTTTACCACTTCCCATTTTTTTCATAGACACAAATTCTTTCAATTTGGGGGAGTGTTACTTTCATTATCATGAACATGCCATTAATATTCCTTACCATCCATCAATATCCTTATTCATTCTCAAAATCTCCCTTATTCCATGTTGTTATACACCAAACAAATATTTCAACCATGATTGTACCAACCACCTCAATTTGTCTTCTGGTGTAGCATGAGGGCATGCTAATTCTCTAGTTTGGGGGAAGAAAGCTATGCATGATGAATGATTTCTCATTTCTTCCTCATTTAAGGTATACAATCCCAAAATTGATTTGTGTATATTCTTAAAAATATCAACTAGATTCTTGTGATTTTTGGATAACAAAGAGGTATCATTAAACCCAAAATTTTTCAAGAAAAAACAATTTTTAAATTCCAAAAAATAAAATGCATTATTACTTACAATCATTTTGCTGACATGTTGAAATCCATTCATTGCATCGATTTGATTTTCAGATTGGATTTTCTTACAAAATTTCCGCAAAATCTGGTTTGTAATGAAGTTTGTTTTTACTTGTATCATACTTTGTTGCAACTTCATATACATATGGTTGAAATTAAATATGATTTTTGTTTAAGGAATCACTTAGGGAAGAAGCCTTCTCTTCCATCAATATCATGCACTAGGGTGACATTTTGATTATTGTACTGCAACTTGGTTAATACAAAGGCATTGGGTTTCATGAGGACATGCAACATGTTCAGTTTGGGGGAGATGTCGAGCCACAAAATTGTCATTATTATTACCACTTCTTAACATATATTTCATCCATTCCTACCATTCTTTTATCACATTATTTATCATAATTTATCATTTAATCTCATTTCATAATTATATATCCTCTTATGGATAAGTAATATTTATTCTCCTTTATTTTTAATAAATTGAATATTATTATGAATTATTTTTTAAATGATGTTTTATTAATTAATTTGTTATAACTCACGATTTTAGCCTCCAACATCTCTTTTAGATTGCAAATCTGATCTTCAATTCATAATTAAATATTCCAACTCAGAAATTTGTTGGAATAACAGGTGAAAGTTTTACGTTGGACATTTCAGACAAACAAAGAAGAATATTGAAACTCTGAGACATGGATTTTGTGAAGAATGGATCAAATTAGTTTTTCATTGAGAATTTTTCCACAATTAGGTCTTCGTTGGGAGAAACATAAGGTTCTTCGAAGGACATATTCGCATATTTTCTGTTGTTGTCGTTTTCCAAATTTCCTCAATTGCAATAATCAAATTCCACTTGTTATAGATGAATCTTGGTGGAAATATCTCTTATATTTTGTAGTAAGTTGGTTGGAAATTTCCCTTTTGTAGCTTATATATTTAAAGGACACAAATCAGAGAGAGAAGGAGATCATTATCTTGAATTTGTAACTTTAAATCATCATAATACAGAAATATTGTGTTTTTGTTACATGCGTTGTCTGGTTTAACTTCCATTTAGCTTCTATCTCTTCCTATGCCCTACTAGGGGGAAGGACACTGCTCTTTAGCAGGGACTGCAATGGTTAAGGTATATGTACTATATTTCTTATTTTCTTTACGTATTGGTGGAAGTTTTATTGTTGTTGTTCTGGTTGTGAGTAGATATGCTTCAATTTCAATATTATTGTGTTGTTACACATATGTAATTGGAAATAATAGTTGATTTAATTGTTATGTGACGGGCTAGGTACAATTAATTGGGGCATGATTACATTCCTGTATATTGTTTTTATTCTTGCATGAGTGATTTCTTTCAGAAATTGATTCAGCAACAGTTTCTTTTAATTTGATTTGCTTCTGGTTTGATGTATCGTCACAGACAGTTCGAATATCATTGAAATAAAGGATGTCCCTAGATTCATAATTTATTTGTACCATCTTAGTCATTTAACAATGATTAATATACTCCAAGAAATTTCTCAAATCAAAAAATGACAAAAAGGGAAGATGTTTTGGAGTACACCTCTCATTTGAAAAATATTTCGGAAGAAATTTACAAATATGGTTTTTAAATATGTGGAAGAGAGTTTAATGGCCACTATATTGATGAAAGGTTTTCCATCATCCTATATACATTTCTTGAAAAATTATAAATTTTTATAAATTGGTGAATCAAAGTTTTGCTTATTTTATTGACTTTGTTAGCACTCCTTATATTCCCAAGGTTGAGAGAGGAAACTACTGAGGTAACCACAGACCAAAATTTTTACTTCGTAACTAGCCCTACCAAATCAGATAGGGCTCTCTCTAAAATCAACCAAAATATGATTGGAATTATCAAGATTTTAGGCTAGGTATTTTTCATAGTAGGATTTTGGTTTAAGTTTTGCTGGATGTGAAGCAACAGTCCTATATGAGGCTAAAATTTAATGTAGTCAAGGGGGGGTGGGTGGGGGGGGCGGGGGGGGGGGGGGGGGTTGTTTTGAAGTTGATACGTTTTGGGACTAGCATACTACATTTTCATAGAGATTTAATATACAATTGCAACTATTTTTATGCAATTCATGTGTTGTGGTCAGTGACAATGTTTTTCTCCAGTTTTTCTTATTCATTTAAATGTTAGATGCTTCTAGAAGCTATTCATATTTCTTATTATGATTTATCTTTTAAGTGTTAAACAAAAATCATTATCTAAGCCTTCTATTTTGTTCGAGATTAGCATTTAAGTGTTTTCCTTCTAGATAAGTGAATTGATGCATGTATGCTCACTTAGTTTCTTCTATATGATTTCCTCATTACCATACTACAACAAAAAACCCATTTGTGTCTCTGATTACATCTATATTGCCTCAATTAATTGTTGCAACTGATATTTTGACCTATTTTACGTAGTTCAAATTCCTCGTAGGGAGGTTGAATTCCATCTTTAGAAGTCAAACTAGTAGGTTCATGAACCTATATTATCTTTTCCAAATCCTGTGGGAGTTAGAACGATTTTCCCCTTTTTTCATTAAAATTTTTTTACCATTTACATTAAACCTTTTTCACATTTAACCTTTTTACATGTGGTAAAAATTGTTCACACCCAGAAGTGCAACAACTGTTGTAGAAGCACAACAACAAAAGGGAAGGTGTATTTTGTGAAATCCTCTTGGATGTTTGAGTTATTTCTTATAGCTTGAAAAAATGTCCATGCATTTTCATTAAACCTCTGAATTTTTAATCCTCCAAGAAAATATGAAAATTGTTTCCCAAAAACTCATTTTTGCATAAAACTGCCCAAAAATACAGCAAATAATAGGGGTCAAAGATGAATTAATATCTCTTTAACCATAACACCTGTTAGAAACCTGGAAGATGTTTATTTATATAAGGTTGTTTTTTAGAAAAATATCTCTCATTTTTTGGAAATTAGTTTCCATTTTCTCGACATCTGTGCCACAATATAATGGCTCAAAAAGACAAGAAAAATTGGAGAATTTTATTTTTTGAAATAGGCCTCCGAGAAAGGTGAATATCACCTAATATATGATACCTGTGTAGAACTTGAAGGTGGTTATTGTGATTGGGTATGTCCTTAAAAAAAATATCCTTTTGTTTTCCAAAATTGATCTTAATTTGGTTAGAAACTTCTTTCAAAATGATGACAAAAACATATTCAAAAGTGCAATGAATTTCGAAGGAGTGAAATGAGAGAGAAGCAGGGTAGGAAAAACTGTAGGGAAAATATTGAGAGTAGGTATGAGTGTTAATAATAGGGTAGAAATGGAATTTCCCCAAAAAAGTGAGAAAAATGGGAGTAAAAGTTCAAAACATAGACCTAGGGTAAAATTGCAACAAATTTCTGGGGTTTTTGGGAAAATAAGGAAATGAAAGGATTTTGATGAGGGGAATGATGGGAAATTATTAGTGAAGTATCATGGAGTATGTGTGAACATGAAACTAAGCCATTTGACTCCTCACTGAAAATATGAACCATGGAAGAAGGAAAGCGTAGAAAAAACCGTAGTAGTAGGTTTCACTTGATCTCTGAGAAAAGAAGGTGCAAGTATATTTGACAGGGTTTAAGTTACCTGATATGATGATATCTAAAACCATTTGAAACTGAAAATGACACTTAGATACTTACTCAAGACCTTTTTCCATGTGACTTGGAAAATTTTTCTACATAGACCAAAATTTGACTTTTGACTTCGATGAACTTGGAACATTAGAAACTCTTGATTACTATGGAACATAGGAATCTAACAAACTTGTTGGTTAAACATGATAAGAAATTTGGTAAGATGAAAAACTCGGGAATATATTATCTTTACCAACTCAATGAAATAAGAAATATCAAGAGTTTGAGGCTCATGAAATGCAAATACAGGATAAATATATACTTATAATGAAACTATCTGAGGAAGGAGCTCATAAAAAAACAAGAGAAAGAGTTAATTATAATTATAATATAAGAGGAAGAGATTGGTCCAGTGAAAATTATAAAGGAATAAGAAGGATTCAAAACTTTGGCCATGTTCGTAGAAGAATCCAATAGAGAGGAAGGAATTATCAACACCAACAATAGTTTAGGATATCTCAAGAACATTTTCAAAAAGATGAAAAAATGGCTCAACCTAAATGAAAAATGTGTTTTCACAGTGGAAATGTGGTAGAAGAATGTAGATCAACAAATGAGAACTTGCCAAAGAATCAATAAACTTTCAAACAAAATTTCAAGTATAGAAATTAAATATCAACTTATTATGCAAAAAATGAAGAAGATGATTATGTATTCATCGCAATCGAGGAAAGTGAATGTGAAGATTCAATGGTCACCAAAAAATTTCCACGAAAATAATTTGAAGATGGTTGGATACTTAATACATTCAGATATGTGTTGCAAAAAATATTATTTCTATACATATCAAGATATGGAGCTCAATTCCATTTATTTGGTAGATGGTACAATTCATACCCCTCAAGGAAAATGATCAGTTTATTTTTCTCTTCTATAAATTGGAAAAGTATTACTTTCAAATATATGGTACATTCAAACATTCATGAAAAGATTGGTGTCGTTGGTGCTCATTAGATAAGGAGGTCATCAAATCATCATGGAACATGAATGGATGAAAATAAATTCATTTAAATAAAACTTCAAAACAATATTGAAGGAATAAGAAGGTGGAAAAATTTTAAGGTTACAAGGAATAATCATTCCTCACAATTAAGATTTGGAAGGATCAGTGGATCTGTCTCCTAGCTCTCTAAGATTATGGCATTATAGATTTGGCCACTTGAATTTTTATAGCCTTAGTAAACTTAATGAATATGAAATGGTTAAATAACTACCCCATGTCAAAAACAATATTTCTAAGTGTGAAGCTTGTATTATTGGAAAACAAAAGAGGGATCCTTTATCCACAAGTACATGGAAAGAAAAACGATGTTTGCAACTAATCAATAGTGACATTTTTGGTCATATGGAATCCTCTCTTAGTGGATGCAAACATTTTATTCTTTTCATATATTATTTTTCAAGAATGACTTGTGTGTATTTTGTAAATGGGAAATTAATATAATTAGAAAAAATCGCATGATTTCAACAATTAATTGAAAATTTCACCTAGGAAAATATTTCCACATTGAGAATAGATAATGGGGGCAGATTCACTTCAAATGAATTCAATGATTATTGTAGGAAAAATGGAACAAAATTAAAATTGACTAATTCTTATAATCCATAGTGGAATGGAATCACAAAAATAATGAATGACACATAGATGGGAATGACCCGATTTATGTTTCCCTTAAAGGGGTTGGTATTGGGAAAAAGAGTTAATTTTTTTAAAGGTCATGGCCAGGCACAAATCAAAATTGGTGTATGACGCCCTTATTTTTGGGACAAGGGACATGCTTCCATACAATGATTTGACTAATAAATTCAACATATGTGTGCATACTCTACTCCAATCTAGATTTGAACTTACGACGTCTTACGAAATAACACATGTTCTTAACCATTGGAAATCGATCTCCCACATCATCCTTAGATGGAATTACTCCACTTGAAGCCTGGTAGGGTACTAAATATTTATTAAATCATCTTTGAACTTTTAGTTTCACTTTCTATGTTAGATTATGAGTTCCTATAAAATCACGAATTTTGAAATCACATAGATGTGAGTTGTACTCCTTATCTATGATGAGTTGTTGACATGATCTTCTAATGAGTTGTCAATGAGATATAGATCTAGAATGGCTTAATTGATGTATTATAAATTCAAATCCAAATATAAATACAGTAATGTCGAAGAATTACATAAGAGGTTTTCTGCCATTTTCTTGTTTTGTCTTGCTTGCATAATTATTAACATTCCATGCCTTAGTTCTTAAGTAAAAAAGGAATAAGATAGAAAATCGCAGTATGAAATCCATTCTTATAGGTTATTCAAATGAAAATAAAGGATGCATATTCTTATATAATTGGAAGTTTATTATTAATTGGGATGTTTTATTTAATGAAATAGAAAATCGAACAATGCAAGAGCTTGATAATCTCATTAGTCAATTGGAAAAGAAATAAAATAAAATAATTCCTCAAAGAATATCAAACTGCATTGAGAAAGACATAACCCCTTGTATGGATATTCATGAATTAGATAAATCTTCTTTAGATGATGCTTCTTTAACACAACCGATCTACTAAAGTAAATTCACCACAAAGACAACATAGTAGAAAAAAATGGTTCACACAATTACTAAAAGATGCTGATGAGGATGGAAAAAAAATAGGGATAAGAAGTTCAAGTCAAATAAAATTTTCCTTAGCCACTCATGATTTCGTTGAACTGACAAGTTTTGCATAAGCAATGAAACATAAGGAATGGAAGAAAGAAATGGTTGATGAATATGATGTTGGAATCATGGTGCCAGTCAGGTTGGCATTGATGCCAATAGGACAATGAGCTTGTGCACGATGATCATGTGGTTAGATAGGTTGTTGAGGCTAGGATCTTGTGATTATACTTTGGTGTTTGTTAGAGTTTTGTTGATGCACTTGTGATGATGATTTGGTATTTTTTAATGTTATTAGGTATTGTAACAAATTTACAAGAGTATGTAGAGGTTGGACAAGGCCTGGAGGTGCCTAGCAAGGTGATGTACTGAGTGTGGCAGATTTCTAGGCAGAGAAACCATAATTTTCCTTTAATTAGAGAAAATTCACTGGGATAAAAACTAGCACATAATGATGAATATTTCAACAAATTCGTTGGGTTCCCACCTCTAACCATGTGGTGATCATGTATGTGAGACAGTTTGATCCCCGCAATGATGCCTGTAGGTGAAGAAAAGTAAAAACCAAGGGCCAAACTATCAAATAACCCACATTATCTGATGTGATCAAGGTGGTTCAACGTTTAATTGTCATTGTAAACAAAATTAATCAATGAATATATGTTTTTTTTTAAGTTATTTAAGGGGTAGAGAGATTATAAATAATTAAGGACATTAGTTAGTTTGGGTTTACAATTTAGAAATATATCTCTTGACTCTGGCACTAATGATCATTTCATTTTATGAATTGTTATTCATTTTGGGACAGGTTCATAGGAGTGTGATTAACCATCATATTGACACTAGTTTAGATCCATGTTTGTTCCTTATATATATTATTTTTTTCTAAAGCCTGTGTTCTATGCATATAAGTGACAAATTATTTTTTTAGAGATCTGATGCAGGTGAGTTGATGAAGGTGTGAGAGCTCTAATATAATGTTTTATTGTAGTTTATTTGGTGTATTTTAATATATGGTTTCTCCTTTACCATGAAAAAATACAATAGCATTATATATTGTATACTTCTCAGTATTGTATTAAAATAGGGATTTGGTTGATTTTTGGTGGTCACTAAAATTATTGTGAAGTGTATTGTTTGATCTGGACTTTAATGTAACTATCTCAGCCATGAATAAGTGAATTTATTCACTAACCTAATGATGTGTAAATATTAGAGTCCTATAGTCAAAGATAAATATTGTTGTTCTCAACTCTATACCTGAGCGAAGGTTCAAGGGGGAAAATCTTTGATATAGAGAGAGACTAAATTTTGAACATAATGCAAACAATAAAAGTTGAATATTTTGATTGTGCACATATCCTTTGTTTGTATGCAACTAAGTGACTAGTGTGCATGTCCAAATATGTGACTGAGTATTTTCATTTGATAACCGAGGCACACTTGTAGTGATGGACAAAGAGATAAATATTCATGTTTATATATATATATATATTGGTTTGTGAGTGGTTGATGCTAGTGCATTGGCGATCTGTCTCTATGACTTTGTATAATAGCTTGATGATATAATGAGCCAAGTTTATTTTCTTATGTTGTAGTTGATAAAGGCTTGTATTGACAAAGATGTGGTAGTGTTTGCATAATAATGTACTTTTTGACAAAGGTTAATGGAAAGGTTTTGTACGACAATAGTGTTTCGTGATTAACATCTTATTTTGTAGGTTTTATGGTTAAGTGGGTTTGTGAAAGATACATAAACTATTGTGTATTTCTGTATGGATGAGTTTTATGTGGTAAAGATCCAAGGATGTCATGATTACATTGTATGAGTTTTATTGAGTTGTTGGTTAGGGTATATATGTTGGTTTGAGAAACTTGTATTTGAGCTTGTTGTTGTTTTTCATGGGTTGTCGGTTATATTTATGAGAATATAAGTTATAATGGAGATATTGGTATATGAGTAAAATTATAGGCTTCCAGAATTTGATCTACATTTAGTTGATGTATTAGGTTGATACAAACTTGTTTGAGATGCAAAATATGGCATATGGTTTAAATATTGTCTTGTTCTTCTTGTATGAGTTAATTTGTTGAGAAGGGTGATTGTATTATGGGAGTGAGGTTGCTTGCGTTGGAACATAGATTTGAATCGCGAATCTAGAATTTATATATAGACATATTGTGATTCTAGAGGCTTATTTCAGGTGAAATTTTGTATGGATAAAACGTTTTGTGCATTAGATTGAGTTTGTTGATTGAGAGTTATTGTCATATGTTGTTGGGTAATGTCATGAGAAGGCTAGTGCGGTTAAGAGAATTGTGATGTTGCTAAGAATAAGATTTGGAATTATATTGATGTTCTTGTTGAGTGATAAGGGTTTGTTATTGGTTGATGTATTCATGGGAATTTATGTTAGAATATTTTAAGTTGTTTAGTATAAATTATGCGAGCAATGTTAAGATTTGATTTTGGTCATAGAACTTGATACTACCAGGGTTTCTTCCAAGTTTGATAAGGTACATAATGGTTTATTGTTGATGAGAGCATATATTTGTTTTTTTTTTACTGGATACAATAAAATTGGTTCATAAATGGAAGTTTATATTAGATTGATTATTGATTTATGTAGATTTTCATTGCAGGGAGAGCTTGGTTGTCAGGTCAAATTTGTATTTAGTTGTTGAGTAGAAAGTTATATGTGTGTCCAATTTTAAAATTGGATGAAACATGGCCTACATTATTTTAGTTTATTGCGGGTGGATCCAGCGTGAAATATTATAAAGCTAGGTTCACAAGAAGTGTATGTTAGGCCCGTATATTACTAGTATAGTCCCTTATTATTGTTAGTGTAACCCCATTATTGTTATTATTGTACCCTTGTAACCCCCATATTGTTATTATTGTGCCCTTAAATTATTATTGTTAGGTCAGCTAGGATTACATTGTGGCCCCACTAGGATTACATTATGGCCCCATGGACTCCTATATATAGAAAGGAGGTTTTTTAAATTGTATCATCCAAGAATTGTTCATTTATGTAATGTATTGGAGGTTTCCCCCTCAAAGTGTCTTATTTATAAGGCGTTGATATATCTTTTCTTCTATTTGTGGAGCTGGTTACACAACATTTGGTATCAGAGGTTTGGATTCTAGGGTTTCGCTGCTCTAAATAGGTGATTGTGGAATTTTCGCTATAACATTTTTTCTACGAAGGTTCAGAATCTAAAATTTTTAGGGTGCGAAGCCAAAATCCTGAGGAAAATCTTCAAAAATTTTTAGAGCTTGGTTCACAACATTTTTAGAGATATGATTTGTGGAAGGTAGTGCTTTTTCAGGCTCCCGAATTTCATCTCAAAGAGTTGATCGTGGGAAAAGTTTCATAACTCTCTCTTTGAGCATCAGATTGGAGTGCCGTAAAAAGTGGTCGCAAGTACAAAGACTGTAGTTTCTTGGCTATCAAGTTCAGAGCCAAAGGATGAAACAGTGACACGTGGAAAGTCATACAAGTTTGCTCTACTGAACCAGTCCATAATTAGGTCATTGTGGGAGATTGGACATAACTTTGTCTTGGGAGAATCCAAATCAGGTCAAACCTGTGGCATTCAAACGAGAACTCAGAGAAAGACTTCAGTGCTGAATTTTAGATATTGAAGAACCGCAATCACAGAGATAAGCCAATTTCAATATTGAGCTCCTCAAAAGGAAGAAAAAGGTGTGTATTTTTTTTTTCCGAATTGCATAAGTCTTGTTTGAAGAATCAATTTGAATTGATTCCAAGGGCATATTGTAGAATATATATTAGTATCGGTTTCTAAAAAATTCCCCATACAAATAATTCAACACCCATTAAGCCTTCAGAAGGCTCTACTATGACTCATGAAGATGAAGAATTGCAACATGATCTATCAAAATTACAAGAGCAAGTGCAACAAATTTCACTCTCGCAAAGAGCAACAAAAAATGAAATGGAAGTTTTGAAAAAAGGCGTGGAAGTGAAGATGGACGGTTTGAAGAAAGGCATGGAAGCTAAGATGGATGGCGTGGAAGCTAAGATGGATGGCATGGAAGCTGGCATGGAAGCTAAGATGGATGACATGAAAGACAACATGGAAAACATGAAGAATGATCTAAAAGCGGACATGGAAGGTTTGACAAAGTTGATACAAGAAATGTTTCCTAATGGTGAAAAGATAGTAGAAGAAACTCATGATGAGAACAAAATAAATGTTAATCATGATTTCATAAACTCTAATGTTGGCGGGAAGAACCACCATATTCCAAAAATGGATATGAGGAAGTTTGATGGAAAGGATTTTGTAACATGGATACTACAGATGGAGCAATATTTTGATCTCCATAACGTGCAAAACACACAAAAGGTACGCATTGCAACTTTACATTTAGAACAAAATACATTTGTATGGTATCGATGGCTTTGCTCCCGTAAAAAAATTGTCACTTGGTCAATTTTTACGGAGGAAATGATAGCACATTATGAGGATACAAAGAGAAAAACCTTCTTTAGCCAATTGATAAATCTCAAACAAAAGGGTTTAGTGAGGGAGCACATTGAGGACTTCCAAAAATTGAATATAAGGGTAACTGATATTCCAGAGGAACACGGGATTGATCTCTTTATAAGCACTTTAAAGGATAACATCCAACATGAAGTTCTCGTTTTGGAACCTGATTCATTGGAGAAGGCATTCAGGTTGGCAAGAAAAATTGAATGTAAAATTATGTCGACAAGTAAGCCTACCACTCACGTCTATAAAGAAGGAAGTGTTGCTACGCCTAGATTTCCACAACCCACAAGGTTGACACCACAACAATTGGAAGAAAAAAGAGCAAAAGGGCTTTGCTACAGTTGTGATAGAAAATATACTAAAGGTCATAAGTGTGCTGAGAAGAAATTATTTTACAAAGACTGTGAAGAGGAAGAAGAAAATGAACAAGAAGAGGATATACACCAGGAACCAACTCTAGAAGAGGAAGAAATGAATCCGACCATATCGTGTAATGCACTGGCAGGAATTACCACTCCTCAAACTCTCAAGATACAAGGACAAATCAAGAAGAAAAGGTAATAGTGTTGATTGATTCAGGTAGCACCCATAATTTTATTCATTGTAAGGTAGCCAAGGAATTAAATTGTTTCCTATACCCAGCACCAGAATGTCAAGTGAGGGTTGCAAATGGAGGAACTATAAATTGCTCTGGAAAATGCCATAATATCAAGCTAACCATGGGGGAATATGTGTTGACAAGTCCAATGCTTTCCATTCCTATGGGAGGTGTTGTTGTTGTACTAGGAGTACAATGGTTACAATCTTTGGGGACGGTAGCTTTTAATTTTCAAGAACTTTTCTTGAAATTTTTTTCAGAAGGAAAGGAAGTCGAATTACGGGGTATTGAAGGGAAGCCGGGAAGGATAATAAGCTCTAATGTCATGACAAATATTCTAAAGAAATAAAAATGAGGCATAATTGCACAATTATGCTCACTAGAAGTTCTGACATCAAAATCATCTATTTCTGCAGATCTCCAACAAGTCTTGGACAATCATTCCAAGGTGTTTGAAACTCCCAAAGGACTCCCACCTATTCGTGATCATGATCATGCTATTCATTTGATTCCAAGAATTGTTCCTCCAAACATCAGGCCTTATAGATATCCTTACTTCCAAAAGAGTGAAATTGAACGTATGATTGCAGAAATGTTAGAGGCAGGTATAATTCAACCTAGTCAAAGTTCTTTCTCTGCTCCCGTAGTATTGGTACACAAGAAGGATGGATCATGGTGAATGTGTCCGGATTATAGGGAGCTCAATAAGCTCACCATTAAAGATAAATTTCCCATTCCTGTGATTGATGAATTATTGGATGAATTACATGGAGCAATTTATTTTACTAAGTTGGATCTTCGTTCAGGATATCATCAAATTAGAATGAAGACTGAAGATATTCCAAAAACAGCATTTCGAACTCATGAGGGTCATTATAAATTTTTGTTCATGCCTTTTGGCCTTACCAATGCACCTTCTACATTTCAAGGGTTGATGAATTCCATTTTCAAACCCTTCCTTAGAAAATTTGTGCTAGTATTTTTTGATGATATACTAATCTACAGCAGGTCTTGGAAGGATCATGTTGAACATGTTAACAGGGTGCTCAAACTATTGCAGGAGAAACAATTATATGCAAAAAAGTCCAAATGTTTCTTTGGAGTACAAGAGGTGGAATATCTGGGTCATATTGTATCTCACGAGGGTGTTAAAGTGGACCCTAACAAAATTAAAGCCATTAAGGAATGGAAAGTACCCACAACCATAAAGCAGTTGCGAGGATTTCTCGGGTTAACAGGGTATTATCGCAAGTTTGTTAAGAATTATGGGAGAATAGAAGCACCTCTAACAACATTATTGAAGAAAGATGCATTTTCATGGACTCCTGAAGCAACTAAGGCCTTTGAATGTCTTAAAGAGGCAATGTGCCTAGCACCGATCTTAGCTACACCAGACTTCACAAAAACCTTTATTGTGGAATGTGATGCCTCAGGAAATGGAATTGGTGCAGTTTTAATGCAGGAAGGAAGACCCATTGCTTTTGAAAGTCGTCCAATCAAAGGAAAGTATTCACAGAAACCTATTTATGAGAAGGAAATGTTAGCAATACTACATGCACTAAAGAAATGGCGAACTTACCTAATGGGAAGACACTTCAAGGTAAAAACTGATCATGATAGTCTTAAACACTTTTTGGAACAAAGACTATCATCAGAAGAGAAGCAAAAATGGGTCACAAAGATGTTGGGTTATGACTTTGAAATAAGCTACAAAAAAGGAAAGCTTAATGTTGTTGCAGATGCACTCTCAAGAAAGAATGAAGAGGTGGAAGCATTGCTTTGTGCCATTTCTATTATCCAACCAGATTGGATAACCGAAGCAAGAGATGAATGGAAGAAGGACAAAGATGTATGGACACTCATTCAAAAGTTGCAGCAAGATCCTAGTACATCTGATACATTTAGTTGGAAAGATGATTCCTTATGGTACAAAGATCGCTTATATCTTTGTAAGAATTCCCAACTAAAACAAAAGATTCTTCTGGAATTGCACACTTCTCCTTTAGGAGGACACTCAGGATTTTTAAAAACTTACCACATGGTGAAGAAAGAATTTTTTTGGGATGGCCTTAAATCTGATATTCAAAAGTTTGTGGCGGAATGTTTGGTTTTCTAGCAGAATAAAGTTGAGACAATTAAGACCCCGGGACTTCTACCACCTTTATCCATTCCAAGTCAACGCTGGGAGGATATTTCAATGGATTTTATCACAGGTTTACCTAAGTCCGAAGGAAAGAGTGTCATCATGGTGGTAGTTGATAGACTTACCAAGTATGCACACTTTTGTGCATTATCTCATCCATTTAAAGCAAGTACAGTTGCTACTACATTTATGGACAAAATTCAAAAGCTACATGGAAGCCTAAGGGTTATTGTGAGCGAAAGAGATCCCATTTTTACTGGAAATTTTTGGACGGAGTTATTTTCTTGTTTGGGTACTCAATTAGCTCATAGCTCATCTTATCATCCTCAATCTGATGGTCAAACTGAGATAGTAAATAAATGTTTGGAAGGATATATTCGTTGTTTTTTATCTGATAAACAAACACAATGGGTCAAGTGGTTACCTCTTGCTGAATGGTGGTATAACACTTCCTTCCATACTGCAGCAAAAATGACCCCAATTATGGCACTTTATGGATATCATCCACCATCCATCACATCATCTTTAAGGGAAAATTCGAAGGTTCAAGCAGTGGAAGATCACATCGAGCATCAGCAAGAAGTTCTCCAACTCTTAAAGGATAACCTGAATTTGGCACAAAATCGAATGAAACAACAGGCAGATCAACATCGCAGCGAGAGAAGTTTTGATGCAGGAGATTGGGTATTTTTACGGCTACAACCATATAAACAAATGTCCCTCAAGCAAGCTAAGAAGGATAATAAATTATCGCCAAAGTACTATGGTCCTTACAAGGTGTTGCAAAAGATTGGTACTATGGCATACAAATTGGAGCTTCCTGCTTATTCGCGAGTGCATCCAGCTTTCCATGTTTCATGCTTAAAGAAGGTTATAGGTGAAAATATTCTAGTTCAAACAATATTGCCAGAACTTGATGAGGAAGGAAAAATCATATTGGAACCTGAAGCGGTCACAGAAACAAGAACTCGACAGCTACAGAATCGATCAATTTCAGAGTATCTCATCAAGTGGAAGAACTTACCCACTGAAGATTCTACATGGGAGGATGAGAATTTTATACAGAAGCACCCAGAGCTACTCAAGCGTTGAGGACAACACTTTTTTGAAGGAGAGGGGCATGTTAGGTCCCTATATTACTAGTATAGTCCCTTATTGTTGTTAGTGTAACCCCCTTATTGTTATTATTGTACCCTTGTAACCCCATATTGTTATTATTGTGCCCTTAAATTATTATTGTTAGGTCGGCTAGGATTACATTGTGGCCCCACTAGGATTACATTATGGCCCCATGGACTCCTATATATAGAAAGGAGGTTTTGTAAATTGTATCATCCAAGAATTGTTCATTTATGTAATGTATTGGAGGTTGCCCCCTCGAAGTGGCTTATTTCTAAGGCGTTGATATCTCTTTTCTTCTATTTTTGGAGCTGGTTACACAACAGTATAAGGTTGGAGCCTTCAGTAAGGGAGTTGTAGCTTCCTTTCGGTGGTGGAAATAAAACTAGATTGGGGATTGGTGGCTTCCTTCCAATGGTAACTCGAAAAATAATAGAAGGTGGTAGCCTCTAACAAGTAGCAGCTTGTGCATTGGTAGAAGTATATGCCAATAAACATTCTAAAATAAGGTTTTATTTATATTAAAAATAAGAATACAAAGACAACAACAATGATGGTTTTTCTGATTTTGGTTTTCCACCGAATATGTGGCGTTCTTATGTGATGGAATTCTAACTTGTTGATGTGTTGCACTCTTATGGTTCACATATTTTTATGATTATATATTGTTCATGGTTTACTACTTATAATTATATCTACTGTCATAATGTGATACTAGTTAAATGATGATTTAGTTAACACTGCAAAGAAAAGTATAAACTAGGTAAAATTTGATTCAACACAAAAATACTGATTCACCATGCCCCCTCTTCTCAGTATTTCCAACATATAACTTAGTAATTGCAAACGGAACATGGAAATTTGAATATTATATGGTAAATGTTAAACCCATTAGCTACAAATGGGTTTACTGAATTAAGCATAAATAAAATGTTGATGTAATTAACTATGAGGTAATACTTGTGGCTAAAGGATTTTTTCGAAAAAAAAGGATTGACTATGAAGAAAAATTTTCCCTTACAACAAATTGGAACACAAGAAGAATGGTGATAAATTTGGTGGCATCATATGATTGGACACTTCATCAAATTAATGTGAAAATTTCCTCTCTTAAAGGTGATTTGAAAAACTAAATCTATATGACTCAACCCCTAGGACTTGAAGTTAAAGGAAGAAACATAAAGTTTGTAAACTTATAAAATCTTTATATGGCTTGATATAAGCACCCATAACATGGTATTGTAAAATGGATGAATACCTTAAGCACCTTGGTTTTCATTTAATGATTTTAATGATCTACTCTATATTTAAGGAGGAAAGTTTCAAACTTGGTCATCATTATTATTTATGTTGATGAATTAATTACTAACAGTCAAGCAAGTCGAACACGAAGTTCAAAAGGAATTCTAAATGAAAAACTTGAGGCCACATTGGTACTAACTTGGAGTATAATTTTCATAACAACATGAATTATTCGTTAGTCAAACTAAGTATGTTATAGAATTGATGAAGAAGTGTGGCATGATAGATTGTAAACCCTCTCTTACTCCTATGGATAAAAGATTCAAACTTTAAAAAATTGAAAGTAGGGGGGAGGGGGGAGTTGGTGAACAATACAATATGTAGATATTTGAATGGAACCCTTATTTAATTGACAAGTACATGTCTAGAATTGTCATATGTAGTCATCATTATTTCCAAATTCATGTAAGCACCAAGATAAACGCACTGGAATGTAAAAAATAGGGTTCTTAGGAACATATATGGAACAAAATATTATGGACTTCTTTATAAGAAAAATAACGAATTTAAATATGTCACATATTTAGTTTGCAAACTTTGCAAGATATATTGATGCTATAACACCATGCTATGTCAACACCAAGTATCACTTCATTGGACTCTCATCAACAACAAAATAATTAAGCTAGATGTTCTCCATTTGATGATCCAACTTCAAGCATTTTCACTTAGCCAATAGAAAAAACAAAATTCAACAAGTTTAGAGAAGAACTTGCCCTTTGTAAAAATAAACTTTAGGATTAAAAAGGGTAATGCTAACGTCATAATCCTAAAGTTTATTTAGTTCGATAGTTAGATAGTCTTCCTAGATTAATAAAGTTATTCTATAATATATTATTTCTAAAACAATAGAGCTAATTCTAGAAGTGTTGAATTCTTAGAAGATAAATAGGCCTTGTCACAACCTTTTCATAGTGATTACCCTTGAGTTTTTTTTATCAAATACATATAGCATGTTGAGATGAGGCTACAACGGTTATATATATGTTATGCCTCTCACTCCTTATGTAATTTTATTTTTCCTCTTGTTAATAACATTACGTGTCTTAAGACACTTCTGCTAAATTTATCAATATTTATATAATTATTAATGTAAAACATAAGGAAAGTTTTTTCATTTTTATTTTTGTGGTATATTAAAAATTTAAGAAAATTGAAGTCTTATTGCAAAGTGGCCACCACTAAACTGAAAGTAGGGAAAAATCACAAAAAAGGGAAAAAAACAAACATTAAAAGAAAATAAATTTGAAATTAAAAAAAAAAACCAATGGGCTAGTATATATATATATATATATATATACTTTTCTATTGTTTTTTCCTTGAAACACATGATCTTATGAAGATTTTTTAACCACATTATATAAATTATTGTATATAATAAGTAATAATATAATATAGGTTATATATATATATATATATATATTAGTTTTTATTGGTTATACAATATCAATACCTCATATATATGGGACAGAGGAGATAACTTTACAAAATAAGGATAACATTGAAAATATTATTGCATCAAAAATTCAGGAGAAATTGTACGGTAATAAAGAGTTAGAGGGAAAAAGGAAACTAAAGTATTATAATGAGGTAATAAATCTTAATTTTGAAACTATGATGATCTTTGAATGCTTCTCTTACTACTTTTCAAGCATAGAACTAAAATGTTATAGAATTCATAGTAATTTCTTACCTTATTAAGGTATTGATTTTAGTGGATTTCAATCATCATAATAATCATGAATATGTTAACTTATTACAGTAATGTCAATACATAATTTAAAATTTATAATTACTAGTTACTTTTGTACTTGGTCATTTTAAGTTTGACTATTCTAATTTCTTTAGGAGAGACTAAGTTTCCATGCAACACTTGCTTATATTATATATATTTTATATATTCAAATTATATAAATATCATTAAAAATATTAAAAATAATGTATATAAAAACAATACACACACACACACACACATATAATTTACTAAGTAGTAAAATAGATGTATAGTAGAAGTCACGAGAATTCCCACTATAAACCCTTTCTTACTCCAACAATCCCTAAGTTAGTATTAAATAAGTAGTGACACATGAAGATGCATTTTTAGGGTCCCACACCTAGGGAATGTCCATCCTTCTGTGATACAAGCTACAAAGATATTTTGTTATTCAGAATCAGAATAAAATTTTCACTTGCCTCTTCAAGGGGGAAACCTTCAATAGAGCAGAGCTCAATTACAATACAACGCAATGGTTCTTCCCTTCTATCTAAGACTACTTATATCTTAATGACATCCAAAAACATAACTACTAGTGGCCCCTTGCATAACACAAGTTACCCACTTTATTTATTAGCTATTTCCTATTTATAACTAACAATGGTTCCTTTTCTGTAATGTGGGTCAACCACTTACAATTATTGTTAATGCAGATAAGTGTTTATAGGATTTATTGACTTAAATAATTAACTATGACTCAGAATAAGCCCCTTGGGATTATTGCATAAATAAAGGGGTTACGTTTGGACCCTAACATACTCTCCTCCATCAAAAGAATTATTGTCCTCAAGGTTGAAGCCGGGGAAACTTTTGAAGAATAGTGGTTGGTTCCCATGTTGCATCTTTTGGAGAGTTTTCTTTCCATTTTATGAGGACTTCCTTGATCGTGCAACCACAAATATGTCTTTCTCTAGTATCGAGGACCTGTTCTGGTTGGAGATAAAGTGATCCTTCCACATTCAATTCTGGTAGACTTGTTTGAACCTTGCAATTTTTCCCAACAAATTTATTGAGGCATGATACAAGAAGACCAAGTGGATTCTTGAATTAGTTTGTAAGGCCAGTTTGTGGGGGACTCCTCATATACGTTGAAGTACCTGATAAGGCCCATAGAATTTTAGTGCTAGTTTCAGGAAACCCTTTTCTTTGAGAGAGGTCTACTTATGTGGTTGGAGTCAGAGGAACTCCTAGTCACCTGCTTGAAATGTCTGCTTAGAACGATATTGGTTTTCCTATTGCTTCATCTTGTTCTGAGCTTGATGTAGATTATATTTGAGATGAAAAACTACCTTCACTTTGGAATATCTTAGGATGTAAGAAGCTGGTGATGGTGGGATTTGTTCATACACTTCCTCATATGGCATAATCTTGGTGGATTCTTGATAGTTAGTATGATACCACCATTCAGCTAAAGGAAACCATTGTACCCATTGATGTTTCTTGTCTGAAGTGAAGCATCGAAGATAGGTCTCCAAACATTTGTTGACTACTTATGTCTGACCATCATTTTGGGGATGATAAGAATTACTTAGTTGGATTTGCATGCCCTGGAGATTGAAAAGTTCTTGCCAAATTTTTCTAGTGAAAGTGGGGTCTCGATCAGACACAAGGGAAGTTAGCATGCCATGCAGTTTGAAGATTTGGTACATGAAAACTTGTGCCACTAATGTTGGGGTAAATGGGTATGGTAGAGTGAAAAAATGAGCATATTTGGAAATCTTATAAACAACCACCATAATAACTTATCTTTTGTCAGAATTTGGGAGACCTATAATGAAATCCATTCAAACAAATTTCCACACGGAAGAAAGGAGTGAAAATGGTTGTAAGGTTCCTAGTAGCTTAATCGTTTCCCATTTTTTGAGATAGAATACATTTCATTCAACTACAAAAGTAAGAATGGTGTTTCTCATGTCAGTCCAAAAAAAATATCGGTGTGCTCATGCATAAGTCTTCTAAAAGCCTGAATGTCATGTATTCAGAGAGGAGTGGAACTCATCCAAGATGTGAGTTTTGATGGTTGTGGTCGGGGATAGCAGTACCTAATCTTTGTAACAAAGATCCTCATCCTTCCAAGAGTAGTATGCTGAGGAATTAGGATTTGTTCTTAATTTATTAATGAGATAGGATAGAGAGGGGTGCGAGAACCATTCATTTCCTTCTTCTTCAATCCAATCTGGTCGGGGTAGAGAGAGTGATAAAATGGTTCCCTCATCCTTAAATTTGCATGATAATGCATAAACCACTACATTGTCATGGCCCTTCTTGTAAATTATCTCATAATCACATCCCAAAATTTTTGCAAGCCATTTATTTTGTTGTGGTTATGATAGATGCTACTCTAGAAAATATTTCAGACTATGATGGTCAGTGCGGATTTGGAAACGTCACCACAATAAGTATGGTCACCAAGTGTCTACTACATGTAAGATAGCCATAATTTCTTTCTCATATGTGGATTAACCCAAATGTTTTTGACTGAGTTGTTGACTGGTGAAAGCCAATGGTATACCTTCTTTCATTAATACTACACCAATGCATGTACTTGAATCATCACATTCAATTACAAAAAAATTGGTGAAGTATGGTAAGGCCAATATTGGAGTGAAGCACATAGCTTGTTTGAGAGCCACGAAGGTCTGATAATCCATGTTAGTCTAGAGAAATGAATTTTTCTTTAGAATATTAGTGATGGGTCAGGAAATGTGTCCATAATTACTGAAAAATTTGCGATATTAGCCTATGAGACCCAAGAATCCCTGTAAACTCTTCAAGGTTTTTGGTTGTGGCTAATCTTCCATTGCCTTAATCATATTTGGACCAACCCTTACTCCTTCACAACCCACAATGTGTCCCAAATACTCTGATTCTTCCATGCTAAAGGAGAACTTAGATAATTTGACAAATAATGTGTGATCTTGGAGAAAATGTAATATTTGGTCAACATTTTGAAGGTGTTTTTCCCATGTTATGTTATAGATGAGAATTTCATCGAAAAAAAACTAGACAATTTTTCCGACATAATATTTCAGAAGGTGGTTCATGAGGGTATGAAAAGTGGAGGGAGCACTACAGAGACCAAAAGGCATAAGAAATAATTCATAATGGCCTTCATGAGTTTGGAAGGTTGTCTTGGGAATGTCAGCTTCTTTTATGTGTATTTGGTGATAGCCCGAGTAGAGGTCTAGCTTGGTATATAATTTAGCACCATGTAGTTCATGAGTTGTTCAAGTTGTAAGTAGTTTAACTCAGTTAAGTGAGTTAAGCTCAGTTGTGCTAGTTGTAACTAAAGACACACTAGTGAGATATCAAGTGAAATAATTATTAATTAATTCAAAATTAGTGGTCTCACGTGCAACTGACGATTTACTATTATTAGTTGCATGCATGTCAGATCCAGTGGAGACCCAGTTGAGTTCTAGGTGAAAGTGAAGAAAACTATCAATTGTGACATTATCTGCTTGCACACATTCAAGCACACACACATTGGATGTGCACATGATACTTGCGCAGTCAAGGCAAGTGAGAAGGCATCAATTCATGGATTTCTTTCAGTAGGGATTGAGTAGTGAAGGCAGGCTGTATGGAGACAGTAAATTGGCTAAGGGATTTGCCAATTTTTGTATTAGAGTGTGAGACAATTAGCTGATGTACTGAGGGATCTTTTGAGAAGAGATTTGTGTGTGATTGATATTTCTTCATGCTCATGTAATTGGCGATTGTGTTTTTAATTCCACAAATATTTGTAGAAGAAATTTAGTATTTAATTTTATCAAAGTGTTAGGTCGGGTGATTCCAAGATATACATGCATATTGTATAATTTATACATGGTATCAGAGTACAGGAAATTGCAGAAGTGAAGCAGGAGATGAGTTTGTGATTGGATAGAATTCGAATTTGAAGAAAGACTTTCTTGGTGCTACAATCAATTCAAGATCGAAATGGCTTTCAATGGCATGAGGTTATAGTATGCACTTGAGGGAAACTTGAACTACATTTCTTGGAAGGATAGGATGGAGGCGGTACTTGAAGACAATGGCTTGAAGGAATACATTGAAAAATATGTTCCTAAGCCAAATGTTGCAGATGCTGCCAATCTTAATGCATGAAAAAAGAAAGTGGAAAAGGCAAGGAGGATCATGTTGGAGGGAGTACGAGACCACATTGTCTCAAGCCTCCATGGGAAAGCCACACCATATGCTATGTGGAAGGCTTTGATGGATCTATTCCAAAATGACAACTACCATAGGAAATTGGCACTCAAAGATAAACTCAGGAAGATCAAGATGGAAAAGGGCGACACCATTCCAAAATATCTCACAAAGTTTTCCCAATGTCGGGATGAACTGGGGAGTCTTGGAATAAGAGTCATTGATGACGATTTGGTGAGCTTGGCTCTCCTAGGGCTTCCTAAGTTTTGGCACAGCTATGAAGACTTTTTCAATGGACAGGAAAAATTTCCAGATTGGGAATGACTGTGGTTGGATCTGGTGCAGGAGGAGTTCAGGTGGAACACCATAGATGGCTCTTTATCAAAGCATGATGATGGAGAGGACTGTGCTTTGGCTGCCAAGGCGAAGAAGGGGAAGGGGAAGAAATTCCATTGTAAATCTGAATCTAAATGCAAGAAGCAGGGCATGTCTAAGGTGAAGTGGTTTCACTGTCATGACCATGGGAATTTTGCTACTAACTGTCCAGAAAAGGAGAAGAAAAATAAGGCTAATGGATCTGCAGCTGGTGAGGCCCTTGCCTCGCAATTTGAGCTTGACTTCTCCTTTATTTCATGCATGGTGTCAAGTGCATTGATATTGGTGTGGTATTTGGATAGTGGCACTTCCTTTCACATGACGGGAGATAAGGAAATTTTCATTGACTTGGAGGAGAAAGATCTCCATATGCATATTGAGATGGGCGATGAAATATGGTACAATGCTACTGAGATTGGTACCATTACCTTTCAGAGGGAGTCAGGTAAACCATTTCAATTAAAATATGTTATGCATGTACCAAGTTTGAAGAAAAAATTGGTCTCAGTCACAATATTGGAGGACAGAGGCTATGATGTTGTTTTTAGTGATGGAAAAGCTTTCCTGTGACATAAAAAAATGGTTCAAGCCAAGAGGATAGGGATTCAAGTTAAGAATATCTACAAGCTAGAGGTTGATTGTTGCGATGCCATGATGGGCAAGGAAGAGAAAATAATGAGATGGGATGAGGGTGACTTATGGCACAGGTGATTAGGTCATCTTCATCATGGAGCCTTGAAAGTCATGCAGAAAATATCTACCAGACTTCCAATGGGAACACTTGCTCAGTTAGATCAGTGCAAGGGTTGCACCATGGGGAAGTATGTAAATTCCACCTTTCATGAGAAGGAGAACCGTGCTTTGGGGATCCTTGTGATATTTCACAAAGACGTGTGTGGACCGTTCTTGGTTGCTTGAAAAAAAAAACATAATTAATATGTAATATTTGTTGATGAATTTTCTTGTAAATGCTGGATCTTCTTCATGCAGAACAAAGATCAAACATTCTCTAAGTTCTTTGATATTAAGGCATTGGTGGAGAAAGAGTCGGGGAAGAAAGTGAAGGCTCTTAGGAGCGATAATGGTGGAGAATACATCTCTAATGAATTCAAGAACTTGTGCAACAAAGAAGGAATTCGAAGAGAACTCATAGCGCCTCATAAACCACAGTAGAATGGGGTCATAGAGAGGAACAACAGAGCAATCGTGGGTGTAGCATGAGTGATGTTGCATGATCAGGGCCTACCAATGCATTTTTGGGTAGAAGCATGCAACACTATGGTTTATGTGCAGAACCATTGTCCCCATAGAGTACTTGGCATGAGTACACCCGAAGAAGCTTTCACTGGTAAGAAGCTGGATGTTTCACACTTTAAGATTTTTGGCTCATCTATTTATGTGCATGTGACCAAGGACACCAGGAAGAAGTTGGAGCTAACTGCTGAAGTTGGGATTTTTATGGGGTACATAGAAACACCCCATAATTATCGTGTGTATTTTCCAAATAACAGAATGACTGTCTTGCAACTGAATATAAAATTTGATGATGGGAAATCCATGCAGTTGTCGCTTGAGAGGGAGTTGGACTTGCATGCGGAGGAGGAACTGCTATTTCCCAAAGATGAGTCTCTAGATATGGATCAGCCACAGGAGGAGGTTTTTGGAATGGAGGAAGCCACTCATGTAGATCCATCCATTATAAATGTCAAAAGGCGCACCATGGAAGTTGATAGGCTGAGACTTGATGCTACACAGAATGTAGGAGCCCCTACTTCACAGCGAAAACAGAGATAGTCTTGTGACCAATTTATTGGATAAATGGCTCTCATGAGAAAATTTATTGTGACTGAACCATATTCCTTTCAAAAAGCAATGCAATAGCCTACTTGGTTTGATGCAATGGTGGAGGAGTATGACTCCATTGTCAAAAACAGTGCATGGGAAATTGTCCCAAGACCTGTTAACAAATCAGTGGTAGGTTCGAGATGGAGCTACAAGGTAAATAAAACTGCTAATGGGAGTGTGGAGAAATAAAAGGCCAGATTTGTGCCCCAGGGCTTCTCACAAATCGAGGGGATAGATTATGATGAGACCTTTGCACCTATCACAAGGTACTCTTCCGTAAGGACCATCCTTGCATTCTTAGCACAGATGGGTTGTCACATTCATCAGATGGATGTGAAAACTGTGTTTCTAAATGGGATAATTGAGGAAGATATGTACATAGAGCAATCTGAAGGTTTCGAGATCTTCTACAGTGAGTTGCATGTGTGCATACAAAAAGAGCACTGTATGGGCTAAAGCAAGCACCCCATGCTTGGTACACTCAGATAGACAACTATTTCATCAGACTAGGCTTCACGAACAGTGAAGTAGATGCAAACCTGTACCAAATTGTGGTGGAGGTAATATTTTAATCATTTTTCTCTATGTTGATGATTTAATATTGAATAGTGATGAGCAGTTGATACACTCATGCAAGGAGGATCTTGCAAGGGTGTTAGAAATGAAGGATATGGGTCTCCTTCATTATTTCCTTGGATTGGAAATATGGAAGTGAGATGGTGAACTTTTGGTGTCTCAAGGAATGTATTCAAAGGAGATATTGCGTAAGTTTAATATGGAGAGATGAAAACCCATGGATACTCCTCTTCCAGGAAACTAGAGGAAAGAGGATGCTATTTCTAGAGAGGTAGTGGACGCTATTATCTATCAACAGTTAGTGGGTTTGCTAATGTATCTATTAAACACAAGACCAGCCATTTTTTATGCGGTTAACCAGCTAAGTCAAGCTATGGTTAAGCCTGCCAAGCTCATTTGGAAGGTGGGAAAGCATGTCTTGAGATACCCGTGGGGCACATCGTAGTATGGTTTATGGTATAGACAGACAGATGGAGTGAAGTTGCATGGCTTCACAGATGTGGATTGGGATGGTAGTCCATTAGAAAGAAAGAGCACATCAGGGGGGATATTTAGCATTCAATCTATAACTATTTCTTGGTACAACAGGAAGCAAAGATATGTGGCACTCAGTTCAATGAAAGCGAAATGCATGGCAGAAAGTCAAGCTGCATGTGAGGCTATCTAGATGAGAAAGATCTTGGTTGGTTTGTTAATTTCTCATATGGATCCGACCGTGACTCATTATGGTAATCAAAGTTGCATTAAACTCTCGATTAGTCCTGTGTTTCATGATAGGTCCAAGCATGTAGATATTAGGTACCATCATCTTAGAGATTGTGTGCAGAGAAGAATTATGTTTCTTCAGTACATTCCCACGGAAGATCAGGATGCATATATTTTGATGAAGGTGCTCACCAAGAGAAAATTTGAATACCATAGAGATAAGATCCGGTTGAAGGATAATCTCTTTCTTATTGAGAGGGAGTTTTGACATTCAATAAGAATTTTTATTGGCACCCATGACCCTAGTGAAAATTAAGCACCTACACTAGGGTGGGGCCCACAAGCTATTTTTAAGGTGCATGTCTATTTTTCTTATCCCTCAATTTAGATGGACATTAAAATATAATATATTCTCAATGAGAACCTAAAAATAGTTAACTAAAGTGGTAAATCAGTTATCTAAGTAAATTTCGAGTTAAGAGGTTTGTTGGTGGGACATGCAAGTTGATTTAATTGTAACAGAGTTGGAAGTGCAGTGGTGCATGAGTTGTGCAAGTTGTAAGTAGTTTAACCTAGTTAACTGATTTAAACTCAGTTGTGTTAGTTGTAACTGAAGATACACTAGTGATAAATCAAGTGAATTTTTTAATTAAATCACAATCAGTGATCTCACATGAAACTGAAGATTTACTATTATTAGTTGCATGCATGTGAGATCCAGTGGAGACCCAATTGAGTTCTAGGTGAAAGGGAAGTAAACTATCAGTTGTGACATTATCCGCTTGCATACATGCAAGCACACACACATTGGATGTGCCCATGATAATTGCACAGTCAAGGCAGGCAAGAAGGCATTAATTCAGGGATTTCTTTCAGCATGGACTGTTGTTATGGATTTATGCAGGAACACAATAATATACAGAATTAAATATAAAAAACAGAGATGCAACGGAAATAAAACTTCATTTCATTAATATTATATATGAGAAATAATGGAAATAACCAACTAGGGCGTTGGTAGGCTTATCTCTGAGAAGAGATGTGGCGGCTACATGCCTCTGAACTGTGTTACAATGAGGCTCGAGGGCCTATTTATTATTAAGAAACAATGAAGAACCCTAAACATCAAAAAAACTAAACCTAGAAGATGAAGCGCCAAAAATATGGGCTCTGTTTGGGTAAATTGGTGTTTCAACTTCCTGGGGACGTAGCTTTGGCATATGATATTCATTTGACGTGCTCAATACCTCGTCAGAAATAGATATCCAAGGAGTACAAATTTCAGTGTGAGGAACATAAATATATGGACCCATGTTGCTCCTGCGTTTTCCAAAAAATGTTGTTTAGGGCCTCATAACTACTCTGGAAGTTTAGGACCTGCAAAACTGCTAAAAATAGTAAGTTGTGCTAAAACTGAAAAACCGAAAGAAATAATGGTGATGTTTCGAATGGAATAGGTGGGTGGCCACCAATATCCACCTAGATCATTAGGGCCCCAAGACAGCTTTGGATGTACAGGACCCGAAAACCTGCTAAAAGTAGTAAGTTGTACTGAAAGTGAAAATATGAAAGAAATGATGGTGTGGGTCCAAATGGAATGGGTGGGTGGACACCACTATCCACCTGGATCATTCCTTCCTCCTTAGGAAGAAATGCTCCCCATTGCATTAATTTCCTCCATGAGAGGAAAATTCTGCTGAACTTGGTATTGGATTTGTCGAGGATGTCATGGACTTGCTGGCGGATGTGTTGGCGGACGTGTTGGATGCCTCTAATAAATTTGGTCACCTCGGAAATTACATGTCTAGATTCTGTCTGTGTAGTCGCATGAGGTATGGCAATATCTGGCAGTGGTGCATCGGGGGTCAGATCAATGGAGTGCTTGTTGTGATAGTGTAGAGAAACCTCTCTGGGTGAGGAGAAAGTGTCCTTGTATTCCTCTACGATTTTTTCCGTCTATTGCAGAAGTGTAGGGGAGCCCTATTTTGAGTTTGTGGCCACAATATTCTTCTTTCCCTGTGAGTGAGTTTTAAGGAAAATAAATTTCCTGGTTTGGGAAACAATCTTACTATGTTGTTTTGCAATAGTCAGGGAGATCACGAGAGGCAATACTACATCTGGTATCCTGTACAATTTATTTCCCAAAGTAACAACAATAGAATGAGTCCTAGACTCATACACAACATGTCGCCTCCACAAGCATGGTTGGCCCAATAATACATCAGCTACATCAAGAGGAACAACATCACAAAATACCTCATCTGTGAATGTCTTGATGTTGTACGAAAGGTGGCATTGCTGGCGGACATGAAGATCTCTCCCTGGGTGAAGCCACCTGATGGTATATGGCTATGGGTGTGCTATGGTCGGTAGGCCGAGCCGCTTCACGACCTCTACTGAAATGATTTTCTTTTGGCTTTCACTATAAACAAGAAATTGTAGTGGAGAACTGTTGGCTCGAGGGGTCCTGACCCCGGTTTGGATGTTCAAGGTTTGCCAACAAACCCCTATACTATTGGCCCTTTCGGCAGTGACCTTCTTACAGAGGCCAAAGTCTCACCCGAAGTAGTATGGGTGGGTGCTAGAACTAGGTTTTCACACCTTGGGAGAGGGTAGGTAAGTCAAGCAGAGCTGCATTCACCCTTATTGTGACCCGATCCGGTATCACAGAGCCTAGATTCCCTTCGCATCCATGTGCACAACAGTAATATTACTCATAGAAATCAACAGATCGAGAATTCATATAACAATACACGACTATTTCAGATGTTCTTGTATGAAGCAAGTAGAACAAACCCAGATCGCAACATAAATAATTACAAAATTATGTTAGCAACTTAAACCAATAGCACAACAGCATATATTAAGTAATCAAGATGTTACAGATTCAAATCACAGTAATTCCAGTGGATTTAGATAGGTAACATTCATTAATCTTTCATATCTATGTACAAAACCCCAAAAACCCAACCTGCGCACACAGTAGCAGGGTCCACACACAACAGGACAGAGGCCCTCCGTGCACACAACAACAGGAGTCCTTACCCAAAAACCCTGACCAGATCTATCGATTTGCACTTATAAGCAATCTCTTATCATTCTTAGCTTGTCCTACAACTAAAAAAGGTTCAACTACTTATACTATTTTACCATATGCATCCAATGGTCCACAAACCCTGGTTTGCGGACTCTTGGTCTACCCTTGACCCATTTACAATGCTTTAGGGGCTTTGACCCACCCCAAAACCCTTGCGCTATACTAAATATAATCAGAAATATACAAAATGGACCAGTTTCGCAGCTTTGTAGGAGACATTGTTCCAACAAGCCCCCAACACAATCTTGTGACTCATCCCGAGTCACTGCGATGGTAGGTTCTCCACCTGCACGCATAGTGCAGTGAGGGAATGATTAGTGGAGGTAGCACCTCTTGACTTTGGGCCATGACATTCTGTACAAGGTCCACCAGCTTTTGGGATGTTGGCCCTTCGGTGGCCGTAGTGACATTTTTCAATGTCTGGTTGAGTTGCGTGACTGTGCCATCGGCATCTTGTGATAGTTGGAGGGCTGTGGCAGCCCATGGCCTTAATCACTCCTAAAGGACATGCTTTTGGCACCAGAGTTTCTCAATCATGTCTAGGAGAGTGTTGTTGGTTCGCAACTGTGCTAATCGTTGCGCAGGCGCCAAGGTGGGCAAGGTAGCCTCGACCTGTATGAAAGATTTTTCCTGCTATCGTAAGTCCTTATTTACACTTCGGAGGACTGGGTTGAACTGGACCATGGTCTAGAGTTGCATGGCTAATTCAAGCAACTAGGCGCCTTGAGAAATTTGCTCTGAAATGGATTTCATAACTTCGGCTACTAGTGCAGTGCGCTGGGCTCGAACCTCCGGTGGCGTGGCGGGCTGTAATATAGCTTGTAAGTTGGAGATTTTCTTTTCAAGTTGTGCCTTAATGGTTTATATTTCCGTCTGAGACACTTTTACTGCTGCAACCATACTTTCTACCTTGGCCCAAGGTGTAGCTGTGATCGGAACTCCATCTAGAACCTCTGTGCAAAGCTGGTGGATCACCATTTCAAGCTCCACCTGATGCGATATATCAATGGATTTTTCTGTGTCTTTCCATTTGAGGGCCCGCTTGGCCATATCGAGCTGTTGATGTACCTCCAAGTCTCACCGGTGGGTCTCTCGGATTACGGCGGTGTGGAGACCTTTTAATGCCTCAGTGGGCAACTTAGCCAGGTCCAAGTGGACCCCTGTATCAACTTGGAGTTGGGTTCCTAAAAAGCATAGTGCACTAATATGTCACCTAGCATAGTTCTTTGAAATAGGAGTACCAATACCTTTGCATTATCAGCACTATCATTCATCTGTGTAATGACCTTTATTCCTTTTTGGTATCCTTCCACTGCTTTCTTGTATCAATCAGTTTCAGCAACCTGCAGTAGCTTTGGCCATCTGCTCATATATGGAGGAGGCTCTTCATCAGGTAAGGTATCTGAAGGTTTTTAAACAATTATTTTCGAGACAGCCTTTTTCTGAAGGTGATGGTAAATAAACTACTTGGAAAACATCAGTCTTAGCACCTTCTCTTGCAAGCATCATTGTGTGTCAGCAGAAACCCTAGCCAGAGTAATACTGTCTCCCTGCACTGTCCTAAGGGTGATTGGGATATTTGGCTTGTTCATCTCATGATTGATTGCTTGACCAATAACCTTTGTGACTATGAAGGTCAGTGCTTTTCTTGAAAAACCAAGAACTTTCTCCTGCCTGTGTAATGGCATTGGTTATCATCTGTTCTATTTGACCTTGTGGACAGACAGGGTACTTATGCTTTGGAATGTTTACTGATGACAGGCCTTCTTCATTTCATCAATTCATATGATTCTGAAAGTTTGAGATGAGCTCCTTTATCAAATCAGACTTTCCTTTCTTTTGAGCTAGCATATTGCAAGCTCCATTCCCATATGACTATCAATTACATTCATGTAACCCAAGATGATTGCTTCTCATTATTTTAAGAGGGCAAATCCAGACTTTGCAACCTTCGAGTCAACACCGGCCCGCGCCTCGCTATGGATGAAGGAGGCGCCCCAACCTCTCGCTTGTAAAATGAAGGAGGTTTGGGCTCTGACAACTACCGCCATCGAGACAAGGGTGACCTTTTTTCCGTGATTTTCATGTCGGAAAGAGTCAGAATTCCGTATGAGGCCGTTTTGCAGACATATCTAAAGGCTCAAGTTACACTTAGAAGCAGCTGTTCCTCTAACTGTAAACTCAAACATTTACTCCATGAGATGAAATATACTTCCTGTCTTTGTAGAACCATAGAACACTGTGAAAAACCTAATAGTCAGCTTGAGATTGGATTTTATGCAGTGCTGAGATCTAGGGGATGTGAGTGGCGCGACTTAAGGCTGTTTGTCAATTTCATTTGCAAAGTAAGGGATCAGTCATGGTAGGTTTGTTGCAGATGGAGGCTTTTTGGCTTTTTGATGATTGCCAAAGGTGAAATGTCCTAAAACGCCACTTCCTAACATAGGGGAGACTATTGAAACAGATGTGGATTTTCCTTTTAAGGCTGATGGGCAGACCAATAAGGCTGAAGCTGGATAGGATTGTGATATGAGGTTTTGATATTCGACATGGGCGAACTGGAAAGGTAGAAAGGTGAAAAAAGTTTTAGGAGGGTTTTCTGGATGACATATTGACATAAGGAAATCAGTTTCTAGAAAACTCAGCTGTAGATATAGTCATCACTTAACATGTAAAAGATACTGATGGCTAATAGTGGCTCCATTTGGGGAGGGCAGCTCCTCGTCAGGAGGTGTCCAGAATTCAGATTTTTGGCTCATGAAGACCAGTGCCTTATCCATTGGCGCAAAATTTACCCTTCTCTTGATGTCATTTCTGAAAAGTGACAGCATGGTTAACATCAATGATACTTCTACCTACCCTACTATCTTTCCTAACATTTTTTCTTCTCTTTGGCGCATTTGAACTAGCAGCCTTTTGACAATGCATATTTTTCTTTTTGCAAAATGAAACTATCTATTTCTACTCTTATATCTGTCGGGAGTCCAGATTAAGCTGATGAACTCCTTCATTTCTCTACCTAAAACTAGATCGACTGTCAAGATTAAGCAGTTTGACAGGATTTCATTCTCTAATCTACAACATGAAATTTAAAAATGACCAAATCAGGATTAGGCAGTCTGATTTGTCATGCATTTGTGGCATAAAAGACAAGCCGCACACAAATGTTATTCTGCAATAAAAGGAAACTAGAGAAGCGGGGCTAAGATGTACAATGTGTTTTTCATCCCTCGCTTCTCTCTTTGGTTCTGTTTTAAGCATGTGGAACCAGAATCTCTCCCTAATCTAAGCTCTGTGATAAGTCAATCTTACACAATGTTGACTATCTTGGCGCTCACTAACTTATCAACAAATAAATTTAAACATGCTCAGCTATGATTAGGCTAGATAGCTGAACAAGACATTGAAGCACTAGTAGCGGCATTTAGACTTGCTCGCTTTCTGAAAGACTATTTTTTGGAACATGGGGCCTTGGTTCTATCTTCATTTGCCCTCTTTTCTGCTTTTTGCTGTTTTTGACTTTCCTATCTTTTACTGTTTTTGACTTTTCTATTTTTTCAATATTTCAAACAATGGTATGTACAATGAATGAAAGTGTCTCAAACTCAAAAATCTTGGAAATGACGGAATTTCAGCATCTTATCCTCGTAAGGATCTCCTCTCACCCTTGGCCCACTTAACTCTTGAAAAGAAAAATTTGGGAAATTTTCTCTCTCTAACATGACATAGGGATTCATGCAAGAATCTCTAAACAGCCCGGTATCCTTCCTCTGTACCTCTCTGAATATCTGATTTCCACTCCTTTCCTTACTGTATGCTTTCTTCAGGTAATGTATGTACTCTTGATAATTCTTGAAATAAATAGTGACATCATCAAGATATGCAACAACACAGAAATTTAACACTGGGAACATGGCCTTTATGAACAGATTTCTGATATTGGGTGGTTTAGCAATTTTGAACTTGAAATCAGGTTTACCTCCCGCAAAATGGAAAAAATCTTTAAGTTGTCTACTTTGCAAAGGAATCTGATGTTTATGATCTGAAAGATGATCTTGCAAGAAAACATGATTAGAAACATTTTCAATTGGTGAATCATGATCTTGAGTAGAAAAAACCTGATTTTTGTTATATGGAGATGCAGTATTATTTCTAAAATCAAAGCAAATTCTATGGCCACCAGTTTTCTCCTTGATCATTTCAGTTTGTCTCAGTTTTCTGTGTTTGCTTTTGTTAAAGTTGTTCTTTGAGGAAAAGGTAGTGATACAATGTTTTCCCTTGTTTTTTCTGTAGAAATTAGTACTTTGCATGAAATTCCTGTTTTTGGCATTTCTGAGTTCTTCATGAAAAGACAAAATATGAGCCAATTTCAGTAGTTCAGGTATGCTGGGATTATAACTGTCATCCTTGCTTATAAGAAGTTCATCTGGCATTTTCTCAAGATGTTGAGCTACTAAGGTTATGGTCAAAATTTCATTTGCAGTAGGAGGGTCACATGATGGTAAATCTTTGAGGTATGGTAGAAACATCAAACTCCCTTTCTCCCGGGTTCCAAATAGGTTTATGATGTGAAGGTCTTCTAAAGCTTTTACCCGGAAGAAATTTCCACAAGTTACTGTTGGTGTTTGATTAAAGCTAGAGCAATTTGCTTGATAGTACATGAGAGTTTGTGCTTCTTGCTCTAACCCCACTTTAGAGAGGGGAAACTTACTTTCCTCAAGACACAGTTGTTCATGATCATGGTAGTTTTGAGTGTCCAGCTCATCATAAGGTACCAAGGACAACTGATGTGGTGGATCTAAGTATATATCAGCTTCTTCTGACTCTTCCTCCAAGTTTACATCAATATGCATAATGAAAGAGTTTAAGTCGGAGCGCAAAGAACACATTGGAATGTTATCGGGCCTATCTTGACTACTAATCATGTATTTCATGTGTGATTCGCGGTAGAGTATCCTGGTCTGACCAAACACAGGAATTGTGGCATATGACATGTCCAGTTGAATATTCCCTTGGAGTTTGGCTCCCCAAGATCTAGATAGAAGCATCCCATACTTGGGAGGAATGTCTGCCACTACTATATCCATGATTAGATGTTTCGCGGGTATTTGGGCCAGACTAAAGCAAAGGTCTTTTATCAAACCGAGGCATTGGACTCTGCTTGAATCAAATGAGTATAAGTCCTTGTATAGTCTTGTGATTTCCAAGCCTAATCTTTCCATAACTACCTTCGGCATAAGATTATGCGAGGCGCCGGAGTCCAGCATGGCATTGTGGAGGATTTGGTCGTGGATGTTTAGGCTAATGTAAAATGGAAGAGTAGCTCCCTCTTGGAATTTTCCCTCTATCTTTGGACCAAACAATACTTCAGGAATGTCATTAGTGAGATTAAAGGTATCAGCTTTGTTCTCTAGGTCAAATACTTTGAAAATTTGAGATCTATACCTATCTATAGTTACTAGCTCTGTAAGGGGTATGGTAATTTTTATTTTGGAAATTTCCCCTTCGAAACTAAAAGGAGTGGGTAGCTTGGGCAGATTTGTTTCAGCTTTCTCAGACATAACCTTTTCTATGTTCTTAATTTGCTGACTTTGGCTCGGGACTTCTTTTGATACGGCCAACTTTGGGGTTTCTGTAGAGGTACTAGGAATATCTGAGCTAATACTTGTCTGAATGGCCTTACCTTTGTTTTGGTCAACCCTTTGGGCCTTAATTTTGCTATTATTCGTGGTCTCATTTAGGATTTTATCAGAGATTTTGATATGGTCAGGGCTATTCTTTTTGGAATGGTTTTGGTTTTTTCTACTTCTAAGATTATACTGCCGGTGAGCTTCTATAATGGCATTTTGAAAGTCTAAGGCAGGATCGTCGGGATCTTCATAGTTGGTCTCATCCTGATTAGGAGAACATGGCTCTTGTTCTTCTGCAGTGAGGTATACCTCGCTTTCATTATCAGATCCTACGAGATTTAGATGCCCTTCATCCAGAGGTTCTGTCTCCCTATCATCTTCTCCCACATAGTTTTCATTGAATGGTGGCCTGATCTGTTGGTCATTATCCCTTGGTCTGTTTTGGGGCTGTTCCCTCCTAAAGTTTTGGTTTCGGTTTCTGATTGGGGGGTTTGGCTGGTTGTCTCTAACAGGAGATTTTTCATTGATCTTTTCCCACATTTTAGCCATGGATTTGACTAAGTCATCTATTCTGGGATCTAGGGAAGGTGACGAAGTGGAGACCTCATCTCTATATGTGACCTTTCTCTCTGATCTAGTTCTGGCTCTTTTTTCAGCTAAGTTGGCATCTGCTCTTATAGCTATTTGTTGCATTTCCTCCAAGGTAGGGGGATCCTTATCTCTCAGATGATATGTCATGTCCGGATCAAAACCCTCAGGAAATTTTGCCAAAGCTAAACCAAGTGGAGGTTTGAAATGAGGTGGGAGGGAGTTATATACACTGTTGAACCTAGTACAGTAAGCTTGGACACTTTCCCCATTTTCCAGTTTTAGATTGTTATATTCTGACAGGATTTGAATGGGGTTTCTTCGGATTTCCCACCTATTTCTGAAGATTTGATGCAGTTCGGGGATATTATGGATGCTGTTTGGAGCTAAGCTCTTGAACCATGCTTTGGGTTCCCCACCAAGACTTTGGGCAAATATTCTCATTCGGACAGTCTCGTCTTGTACCTCTAGGTATTCATAAGCATCAGTCATTCTACTTATATGCTGTTGAGGTGTGGTGGTGTCTTCTCCAGTAAAGTGTGGGATCTTGTCCTGATATTTGTTTGGGAGAGGAGCTAAAGGTGGTGGCAACACCAAAGGTGCGTACCAGGCTGCCATGACTGGAGCTAATGGATGATGTACAAGACGAGGACTAGTAGGCTGAAATGAAGTGGTTTGAACAGGTGTAGCGGATGAACTTGGACTAGTGATCTGGTTTTGAGCAGATCTAGGATGATAGGAGCCAAATTGATAAAGAAGCTGGAAATCAGGAGGAGTGGTGGGTGAAGCTTCTCTAATAGGACTCTGTGGTGGGTTCAGGGGTTCAAGATCGTCGAAGTTTATCTTACTATATGATTTTCTTCGGGGAAGAGCTTGTGATGACTCTAGTTCCGAAGGTGGATCTAGAAGGATATTGCGAGTTTTAGGTACAGATCTTGTTCTACGGATGGATCTATCGGTAGCTAGATGATCAGTTTCGGAAGCTTGCCACAGAATCTTTTCTGGGTCATCTACTATGATAGGGGGATTTGGGTCTGGGTGGGATCTGGTATTGATTCTTCGTGAAGCCAGATTTTAGATCCAGAGCTTAGAGAGAATGATATTGGTGAATGTTTTGGATGAGTGATTTCTCTAAAGTTATACTAAGGCGAAGGATGGTCAAAAATAGAAGGGATGGATTAGTGGAGTCGCCAGGTGGAAAATGGATTGTTTTTGTGAAGATAGCTATGGTCCACCACCAGTAACTAATCTGAGAATGTTTTGGATTTTCTGAATATATGTGCAGCCTATGGTTTGTTAAAGTATTCTACACTTGTTTCAACACTTTGCTAGGGTGATGAGAACAAAAAGAGTTTACTCTAAAAAATGAGTCTATGGACTGCTTGCTTGTTTATGGTACCTAAAGGACCAAAGAGTCTATAAGAGTTTGCTGGACTATTATGTACTCAGTGTCTTACCATCTCCCGCTATGTTAGTGAGTGATGGGAAAGGTCTATCGGAAAGTAGCCTAGAGTTTGGTGAAATAGTAAGGCTTACTAGAGTTTAGTGGAGTCGCCAGGTGGATTGTCAGTTGTTTGAGATATACTTGTATGGTCCACCACCAGTAATGTCAAAAGCCAATCTAAAGGAGTGTTTTTTGGGGTTTTTTTTGAGTTTTATGTGCCTACAAGGTTTGGAAGAGTTTCCTATAACTGACTCATCATTTTGCTAAGATGGTGAAAGAGCTATTTTCTACTCTTCAAACAGTCTCTAAGTTCACTAAGCTTGATTGAGACTTCGGGAGTTACTAAGATGTACTTAGATTGCCACTAACTCGGAAGGTCCTACTGTGAGTGTCACTATGTTAGTGAGCAGTGGGATAAGTCAATCAGATAGTATTCTTAAAGGCTTCTAAAGATGAGGGAAACTAAGCTTTTAATCACTCAGAGTCCCACCGTGATCGCCATTATGTTAGGGAGCGGTGGGATAAGTCAATCAAACGGTATTCTTAAAAATAAGGGACTTCTAGAGTTCTAAGGTGTCCTTAGATTGTCACTAACTCAAGGTCCCACCGTGATCGCCATTATGTTAGGGTCCCGTGATTTGGCCGATTGGCTAGCCAAATGACGATGTAACATCAAACCAAGCTTTGGAGCCCAAGGACCTAGCCTTCCTGGACTCAGAGAGGGCTCTCTCTATATGTGTAGAAGATATCGGTGTGTTTACTTGCGATATTCTGATATTAGGCTAGTTATGAAGTGTGTTTTTGGTTTTTTAGTTTTTAAGTTTGTGAGGGATGAAACTGATCAAATACATAAACTGGATGACAAGATGTAGATAAATTGGGCTATGGGGTCAAACAGATCAAGGAAGCTATGAAGTGATGATGTAAAGCTGCTGTAGGGCCGATTTGATTCACAATAGAAGGGATCTCTGGGCAAAATGGATTAAATGAACAATAAGTTGGTGAAAGACAAGGGATTTCAAGTGCAAACTAGTTAATAGCGGACATAAACATGTAATAGCAAGCCATTGATCATGCTAGGAATAACTATAAGCTAATCAATACATAGAAATCAAACATTCCAGCCATACATAGAGGTATAAGACCCTCTAACTTCGGGAAAAGGCTATCAGACTTTGGGGAAAACACATGAGACAAACTAACAACTCATAAACTATGCCGGAACGCCTAAGCATAGTCTCTAAGTCATTGGGCACTTGGACAAATAAGTTTTCATAGTTTTAGGCAAAGGGCTAGATCGGGACTAGGCCTCCTTGGTTCAACAAGATGATCAACAAATCAGTCAAAGAGAAAATTTTATGGACAGAACTATGGGCAGCTTGTAGGTAGGTAGGGCAAACCATACATCTACTTAACATACATGGAACTGATGAATAAAACTTAGCAACAATACCTTAGGTTACTAAAGAGCAGCTAAGAATTCTTTAGCATAACTAAGGGAGAAGAAAACATCAAGCTATGAAGATTCAGGGATTTTGAGGTGCCTCCATGGGAATGTCTCAAAATCAATCTTTACTGATCTATAGCAGCAAGAAAAATGAATTATGAGTGAAAACTAGAAGACAAAACAAATTAAGAAGCACTATACCATTCTACCATGTCAAGGAATCCATCAACAAGCCTTCAACATTCCTCAAAAGCATCCAAGAGGCAGTCCAAAAATCATAACTCAAGTGTATTCTTCAAAGCTCATATGACCAATGCATTAATTCTTCTCTCAAGTTCAGCCTCCTATTTACAATGAGAACCATGGGATAAATAGGCTTGAGGGAGGAAAACCTCATGGAGCAACTAGCTATCCCATTGGCCATGTCAAAATATCTAAACTTGTCCTTGAGGCTTTGCAAAGCCCAAGGCACAAAATATCCCATAAAATATCTAAAAAACTGCTAAAAACGGAAATTATATTGACTTTACATGATTTTCCCATGATAAAAATAGCTTAACGCACATTTTGGAAAAGCAGATTTTTGGAGTTCAAAAATTACAAAAATACTTCATATTTATGCCTGAAAAAGGTCCCCTGACTTGCTGGATGCAAATGGCAGCCTTCCCGATGTCGAAATGAGGCTCATGATGGCTCGTTGGAAAGCTCTCTGTGTCTGCTTTCCGGCGCAAGTGTAATCATCTCAATCTGATCTCTAAAAGTCCCTCAAAACTGTACCTGTGCGCAAAAACCCAGAAAATAGCAGACTGCTGATATGGCGGGCAGAATGTGCAAAATGAGGTTGTTTTTCGCCAATTTGAGGGGACGAATGATCTTCAAATGCCCTGAAAATCGCTGGAGACCTGCTCATGGAATTATGGAACCCATTGGGATCATCCTCCTCCCTTGACAACTCATCAAACTGAAATGGCGCATTTATGAGTTTTTGGCGAAAAACCCCAAAAATGCCAAAAAACAAAAAGTTTCCGAAACAGGCCCAAAAATGGCATGCATGACCCTCAAGGGTCCATAGAAACATGCTCCGAAGCTGAAGCCAAAATATCAAGGGCTGATATGCTTTTTGTTTCTTTCAGTGCTAGGCGCCTCTCCTTTTAGCCTTCTTTTCCATTACTGTTTTGAGTTTCTTCATGGCGCTGCTCTTTATCATTGTGCTGCATATCATCAATGTGTTCTCCTTTACCTTGCTGTGCTGCCTCACTGTGCTCCTCTTCAAAACACTGCCCTTTCTCTTTGTGTGCCACTTAATCCAATAAACTCAACAATATGAACATGGTCAACCTTAGTGTATTTACACAGTCAGATTTTACTGCTCATAGGACAAGTTGGCAGAGTTTAAAAAGCTTCTGAGGTGGTAGCAAAGTTCTTGCAACAGTTATAAAACTAATGGACTTTTCTTTGAGCAAAGCACTACCCTCTTGTACACAGCCCATCCAATATATTTAACAATGTAAACACAATTAATCAAAAGATATCTACACAGTTAAAACCACTGTGTTTAATAAGTGACAGAGTTCATTTTTCTTTTGATTGGCCATATAGAATCCAGGAGCATTCAACAACGATAAACCCTTTCTTGAACAAAAAATACTGCCTTCACTGCATGCAAAATGCCCTTCTGGATTGAAACTGTGGCAATATGTTGTTTGGACAGATAGACAATGTGGTTAGGAATAAAATGTAACAATGTTTCCTTGAATAAACCACCTCAGTACTTCTCAAAAACAGTCCTTCAACTCTGGATGCACTTCAGCCATGTAAAATTCTCAATAGGAAACCATCAATTAAAGATGAGACAATATGCTGTATAAATTTCTTGTATGTAGTGTTAAGCAATCATTCCTCCTGGTGAGTTTGTTAGAGATCAACCAACCCTTGCATTTTGCATCTATAAGACCAATCTTCAATATTAAAACCCTGCTCCTTAGTACCTCTGTCTTAATCTTAACTTCAAATACTAACAACTTTGCTCTTTAGAAAATGGCCCCTTTCACTTGTGAAGTTTTGAGAAATCCAACACCACTTTGGTGTTTCTGGCTTTAATGTAAACTTTGATCATCAACAAGTGCCCAATTACTAACAAACCTGCCTTCTAGAAAATGGCCCTGTTTCACCCTCAGAATCCCTCTGTCAACAAATCTTCAATATGATACAATGGTAGTGTAAAAGAAAAAGTAGACCTAGGTTGGGTGTAAAATCAGTGCACACAGTAGTTTAGACAATACACTCTTTGCTTGTGAGTTTTGAGAGATACACCAACACACCCTATACCCCAGCCTCCAAGGTTTAACTTCTCATCAACAACCTCTGCCTTTTTAATGTGCTGTCATCTTTGGAAGCTCTCTGTTAACAAACTTACAGTAGTGAAATATAGTGAAATAGGGGCAGATCTCTAGAAAGGGCTTGTTGTGATAAGTGTTTTGGTAACCCTGTTCTTCAGAAATGACCTTCCCTTCGAAATATATCACAACAACAGCTCTTCAAAATGACACCATTCAGTGAAAGAAAAGCAGAACTATGCTAGGTGACATATTAGTGCACTATGCTTTTTAGGAAACACACCCTTGCTTGTGGTTCAAAAGGTCTATCAATACATCTATGCTCCTGTCTCTGATGTTAGAGTTCAACCATCAAAAACCTCTGCTCTTAGAAAAATGGCCCTATTCACCCTTAGAATCTCTCTGTCAATGACTTTTTACAGTAGTGACAAAATACCGTGAAACAGGGGGGCAGTTTGCTACAAAGGTGTGCTTGTGAGATAATGGCAACAGTCACTCTGTTCTTGAAATCTCTGATGTCAATCAATACATGATTTGAAAACGACACAAACTGGTTCCTAACCATAAAACCCCGTATATTCACAATGCAATTACCTCATCTCACTGTGTAGGAAAAACTACTTTTGTTTTTAACAATAATGGCAAGGTCCGGGGCTTTCAAACATTCTTGTCATTTATCAACACCTTGCAATCGATGGGGAGTTCATAAAAATACCTCAAATTTTGATGGATGCCCGCTTGAAAGGATGAAAGAAGCACTGGACACTCTAGATAGCTGTGCGGCAACCTTTGGAGAAAACCCGTCACGCAGGAAAAGCTTGTCGGGTCGGCCTGTCGTGTGGTCGGGCGGCCTTGTACAGGCACGTCGCGCCAACCTACAGGCACGTCGTGCTGACGAAGGGGCCCCGTGTATTTTGCTGCCCAGGCACGTCGCGCCAAATCCCAGGCACGTCGCGCTGCTTTTTCTAGGGCAAACCTGTGAATTTCCGACCAGATTTTCTTTGTCTTGATGCTAGAGAGGCGTGGGCTCTTCTTCAGATTTTTGAAAATGAAAAATTTACACCATAATTAGCCTTTGATACTATATCACCATAACTCTCCAACGGTCACTTACCCTTTCGGAATTAACATTGATTTTTAACTTTGTTTGTTTTTTCAAACAGTGGGTTTGTTATTTGAACATATATATACCGCCCTTTGATTCTGACCCCGAGCTCTGAACTTTGATCAATTTAAGTCGACCAACTCCACCACTTCTGCTACGGTGTTTCAATAACACAGGTGATTTGTCATTTTGCTTTGAAAACTCCTTCATTTTTTACCTATAGTGGGTTTTCAAATCTCTGTTTGTAGGTGTAGTATACAGTACTCTTTTTTCCCTCAAAATAAAGGTTGTGCTTTCTTCCTTTTGAACTATCCAACAATGATCACAGGCTAAAAGACCTTTGGAACACAGTGAATAATAACTTTAAAGGGGAAATCTTCTTGGTGACAAAGTTTTAAAAGGTCTTGTCTGCAGGTCCTTTTTCCATGCAGTTCTGTGCTACATCTGCCCTCTGGAATGATAACAAGTGTGTTTGTTATAAGACATATAAACAATGATAATTCATCAAAACAAATTCCTTCTGCCTAATCATAAGATCATATACCCATTTGTCTCCCCATCTGAAAAGACAAGCTTGTAGAATATGAAAATAGGGCTTTTTGATACACAGTCCTTATTTTGTTCTGATCAGTGTGTTAAACCCTTTTTTGTCAATAGAACCATTTCATGACTGAACTATGTTCACTGTTTCCCTCTCTTGGTGATTGTTAGCAAGGAAGGGCTATTCATAATGCACCAAAAACATTTGAAAGCTGTAAACACCATTTCTTGAAAGGCGCCTCTTTGGACCTTTGGTGTATGATATTGTTTTGTTGCTTGACCTTTTTCTCAAGGAGAAAGTCTTCTTTTTGGTATCAGTGGCACACATATATTCAATATTGTCTCTTTCCTACTGTAGGTATAGTCTGACAGATAGTTCTTTGAAATAGGAGTACCAATACCTTTACATTATCAGCACTATCATTCATATGTGTAATGACCTTTCTTCCTTTTTGGTATCCTTCCACTGCTTTCTTGTATCAATCAGTTTCAGCAACCTGTAGTAGCTTTGGCCATCTACTCATGCATGGAGGAGGCTCTTCATTAGGTAAGGTATTTGAAGGTTTTTTAACAATTCTTTTCGAGACAGCCTTTCTCTGAAGGTGATGGTAAGTAAACCACTTGGAAAACATCAGTCTTAGCATCTCCACTTGCAAGCATCATTGTGTGTCAGCAAAAACCCTAGCCAGAGTAATACTGTCTCCCTGCACTGTCCTAAGGGTGATTGAGATATTTGGCTTGTTCATCTCATGATTGATTACTTGACAAATAACCTTTGTGACTATGAAGGTCAGTGCTTTCTTGAAAAACCAAAAACTTTCTCCTGCCTGTGTAATGGCGTTGGTTATCATCTGTTCTATTTGATCTTGTGGATAGACAGGGTACTTATGCTTTGGAATGTTTACTGATGACAGGCATTCTAAAGTTTCAACAATTTACCTGACTTGAAAGTTTCAGATGATCTCTTTTATCAAATCAAACTCTCCTTTCTTTTGAGCCAGCATATTTCAAGCTCCATTCCTGTTATGATCATCCATTACATTCATGAAACCTGAAGATATTGTTTCATTGTTTTAGTAAAGGCAAACCTGGACTTTTGCAACCTTCTGAGTCAACACTGGCCTGCGCCCTCTGCTTATGGATGAAGGAGGCGCCCTAACCCTCTGCTTGTAAATGAAGGAGGTTCTGGGCTTGACAATTTACCATTTTGCTGAGACAGTGGCGACTTTCCTGGCTGATTTTTGATCTTTGGAAAAGAGGCTGAATTCCGGATGAGTAGCACTACATTTTGCGAGACATGTATCTAAAGGCTAGTTACATTTAGAAGCAGCTGTTCCTCTAATTGTAAACTCAAACATTTACTCCATGAGATGAAATATATTTCCTGTCTTTGTAGAACCATAGAACACTGTGAAAAACCTAATAGTCAGCTTGGGATTGGATTTTATGCAGTGCTGAGATCTAGGGGGTGTGAGTGGCGCGACTTAAGGCTGTTTGTCAATTTCATTTGCAAAGTAAGGGATCAGTCATGGTAGGTCTGTTGCAGATGGAGGCTTTTTGGCTTTTTGATGATTGCCAAAGGTGAAATGTCCTAAAACGCCACTTCCTAACATAGGGGAGACTATTGAAACAGATGTGGATTTGCCTTTTAAGGCTGATGGGCAGACCAGTAAGGCTGAAGCTGGATAGGATTGTGATATGAGGTTTTGATATTCGACATGGGCGAACTGGAAAGGTAGAAAGGTGAAAAAAGTTTTAGGAGGGTTTTCTGGATGACATATTGACATAAGGAAATCAGTTTCTAGAAAACTCAGCTGTAGATATAGTCATCACTAACATGTAAAAAATACTGATGGCTAACAGGCCACTCACCTGACGTCATATGCACCATCTTTTGGAGCTAGACTCTACCCCTCGTTCCTTTTGCAGGTTTTTCATCTCTACATGCATCGATTCCAGCTGTCCTTGGATCTGTTGGACACCCAGCTGAGTCTCATCCCGAGGTGTAGCATCCAAATTCATGGCACCTTCCAAGGCCTTCTCCTATGATTCAAAAGTTTGGTGCCCCATAGGTACACGTAGGTGAGGCAACAACATAGCAATAAACCATTCCGTGTGCTGTCTACCATCATATTGGAATCCCCCTTCTCTGATCACCTCCTTTAGTCATTGATCAGCCTCCCACACAGATTCAGAAGGTCCTTACTTGAAGTCTTTTAGATCAACCATGATTTGGGAGTAGGACTTAGGTTTCTTGAACTGTTGTTTCAGGGCGTTCTTAATCTCTTCAATGGTTTCATTTTCATTTTGGCCGATGTATCCCATGTACTAGTCCAAAGCTCTTCCTTTGAAGGCAAGGGATAGCTATTCCCTTTTCACCACATCACTATCCATATTCTACGCAGTCCATACCAATCCTGCGACAAACCAGAATTGATCCATGTCTTCATCCCCCACACCCTTAAAGGTCAGCAATTTCATGTGCACAGCCATGTCGTCTTCTGGTGGCAGAGGGGTCGGTGAATTCTTACCTCTAGGCTGATTTTAAAGTGGTGTGGCTGGAGGGCTCTGCGAAGCTACTTCCCTTACTGGACTGTAGACCAATCGATATCCTTCTAGGTTGGCCCTATAGTACTTGCCACTCTACATTGTGCTCCCGTCCAGATCAGAGGTCATTCACTTGGTATGGCTACATAGAATCCCCTTTTCACATAAAAATATCTTGATCAACAATGGCAAAGTCTTCAGAAGCTTACCTTGGAACCCCGCGATGAATCTTCGCTCTGCTTTAGAGTATGATACAAACTGATCAATGGCAAATTCTGCCACAAATCCCCCTAACACGCTGTCTACCCAATGGTCCATTGTGCGAGTGATGGTGTTATCAGTCTTTTCTAGCTGCTGGATTAGTTCGAGGGTCCAGTCTGTGATCCACTCGTCCTTCCAACACTTATGAAACTCTACCAGTCTTGCAAGCCACTCCTGGAGCTTGATCGCAATCGTTACAAAGAAGATCTCGTAGATATCTATGAAAATGTACTTATTCTTCCACTCTTTGGTGGTCAACCTCTCACTGTGGTTTTCTTTTATGGAAAATTCCTGACATTGCTGTTCAAACCATTCATCAATTTCCTTTCTCTCCGGCTTCCAGTATGGCCTTGGCATTACCCAATCCCTCTCTTAAAATGCTCCAGGTCTAGGCAATGGAACCATTTGTTGGCTCGAGGGGTCTTGACCTAGGTTCGGATGTTCAAGGTTTGCCAACAAACCCCTATACTACTGGCCCTTTCGGCAGTGACCTGCTTGTGTAGGCCAAAGTCTCACCCAAAGTAGTATGGGTGGGTGCTGGAACCAGGTTTCCACACCCTGGGAGAGGGTAGGTAATTCAAGCAGAGCTACATTCACCCTTATCGTGACCTAATTCAATATCACAGTGATGCCCGGGCTAACCTCTCAAGACAATTTTTCACTCTCTATGTGCATATAAACTGCCTTCCAAATACTAGCCTCCCAAATAATTTTAAATTTAGGAAACCACTAACATGTGGAAGATTTATTCCTTAAAAAATGATTTTAAAACCATATAACAGAAGCCCTTATCAACCTTCATGTGCGGAACTTCACCTATTTCAGATCTATGGTTAATATCATATGACATTACCCATTTCATGAAATTGGATCAAGGGTTCAAAACTTTAATTTAACAACCCGAACACAAAGTTTAATCAGCATTGATTCAAAATCCCGACGCATATAAAATTCTTTCCAAACCTTATACCTCAGCTTTGAATTAAAACAAAACCTGACAACCGTTCGAGTCCCACAGTGACTTCATACTCACATATACAAATTTTATACACGCACCCTTTGTGATATTTTGTATCAACTATAATATATTAACATATATTACATCCTCCGCCAAATGTTAGAACATCATAAAAAAATATTGACTTAGCTTTAAAACCCAAGCAATAACATATATAAACATCTTCGGGCCCACATCAACTTACTTGTTTAACCTCCGTGCATCTTCCTGATGCAAATTCCATTGATTTTCCCACACCATTTATCGAAGGAATATCGCAATTTTTTTACCACAAAACTTTAGTGCTCACAAAAAGTGAGAAATAGGCAGTATTTCAAAACCACCATATGCAACGTGTCAATAGCCGAAGCGTATTGCACTTTTTTTCAACAGCCAACTTACCACTTACAAAATTTGCGAGACCGCCGATTTTGTGGGCTGAAACCACCATTACTGTTGCCCTTCACAATTTCGTTCCTCCGACTCAAGGTTCCACTTCATTTCTTCATTGCCTTTATTATATATGAATTCTGCCTTCACTCTTGTTTATTCTCTCTTCACCACTGTTCCGCTGACTCCTAGTTCCGCCCTTTGAAACTGTCCTCCTCTGCGTTCTTCTTATGAATCGATCCCACTGCCATCGACTCAAGCCATGCTAATTCAACTATAGACTAGGTCTCATCGAGTTCCCCAGTGAACTCTCCATGCACAAGTTAAAACGCATTCCATTTCAATAGTCAACAATCTATGTTAGGTTTCCATCTAAAGATCTAATATAATCAGATACTGAACGCTATATTGAAACTCAATTTTTCTGCATGTCATCGACCCTTGCAGTGGTCGATGACTGCAATCCCTCATTTCGGTTTCTCAAGGGAGTGCATGAATCCCTCATTCATTTAGTTCAACCACAATATCGATTAACATAGATCCTTCTATCATATGTAGAGCATCATTTAGACTTGCAAATCACAGAGTTTCATCACACTGGTTTCTACAATTTCTTAGAGGAATTTCAATTCATTCACATAGAGTTAAAATCAATCAAGACACATACATTCGAGAACAAATTCTTTCATAATATATACATGAAATTACTTACAAAGCTCTTGTTTGGCCAGATCTTCAATTCAATGGCCTTCTACCTCACTCTGTCCCCTGAACAACTATCCTACTCTCTACATAGCTCTGAAATCTACCCTCTATCTGCCCGTAGGCTTACATTTATACAGACTAATAATGAATCAATTCAGCTTCCTTAACAACTCAACAAAGACTCTTGGAATTCTCCAAAGTCTTAGAGTTAGACTCAATTCTTAAAATAACTGAAACTGACTCTTCACCTTCCTAACTTAATCAACTTCCCACATGTTCTCTAGTGGTTAGAGAACATTTACAATTCCTCACTATTTTATTAAAAATACAAATAATTACATGAGAATTTAAAAACATGAGACCAGCTGGGTACCGGATAACATGTGCTAGCAAACGGAGACTTCGCCACTTCAACCCTCATGACATTACCAGCCAGCTGGAATGATGAAAGAACTATTGCCCCGCAAACAAAGATAAATATTATCTCACTGGTGTTAGGGGAAGAGGTGGAATGGAATTTGAATTGGGAGGCAATGGAAACTAAAAATGAAAGGATTCAGTAGTCAAAGACATACCTATTCCGAGCCCAGCTCCGGCTAATCGATTTACTCAATACAATCTTTAAAAGAGGAGGAGGGCGAAAACGAGCAGGAGGATCATATGTAGCAGCGCTAGGGTTACCGTCCCTCCAATTCGAAAGCTAATGTGAATCCCTTATGTCTTATAAAAATACAAATTATTTATAGAGCCTAATGCCCCTGCATCAGAGTCCCAAGGTTCAAATTGATTATGATCTCCCGATCACGTGTCTTCAATCTCTGCCTCCCGGATCCCATAATCTGTCTTGTTGTTGTCCAGTAGCTACATCATCATTCAACTGTACTTCTCTAGGTTTCCATATCTTGTTCTACAATTTACCTCTAGATATACTTTCACAATCTCTTCTTTTTTTTCCTTTGCTAAAATCCTTCTGCTCTCTTGCTGCTGTCTGCTACTTCTAAGACACCTTTATCATCAATCTTCTGATGCTTTCAATATCCATGTCCAGCTTATCTTCTATCTGGAAATCTCTTTGCCTCTTATTGCTGCCTTCAATTTTTGTTGCTACCAATACTGTTGTTGTTACTGCCTCCAAGAATTTTGCTTCCAACATCGATGTTGCTACTACCAATGTTGCCTCCTTTGTCAAAAATGTTGTTGCCTCTGTGGCTACCTCTCAAACTTCCTGAATATCTCTTAAGATATCTCCCTCTGCAACATTTTTCTTTTGCTCATCATCTACAAAATTACTTTTAGAAAACAAATCATCAATTAAATTTCCTCCTGCAATAACATACTCATTCAGTATACTAGTAAACATAATTAAAGTTTGCAAACTAGATCTGCTCCTCTTTCTTTCACAGCTTTAGGCATCCTTGCTTCAATGTCTGCCATTTCTTTCTCTTCTTCAAATGTTTCCAACAAAATTTTCAGCCACCTCTTTTGTACTTGTTTCACATCCTCAACATCTTTTTCTTCTTCTCGGACAATCTTCAGTAATTTTCTTTCATCCCCTTGATTGATTTTGGCAATCAAATCAAGTTCTTCAAGCTCTACATTTTCATCCTCTATCAGAATGGAATTCTAATTCTTCATCACTGTGTTAGTCTTAAAAATCTGCCTCACAGTCTGCTGTCCAATCTTCTCTTGGCTATTCAAACAAGCCAACTCTTCCTTGTCACCAACAATAACAAGTTCCTGCATGACTATTTCATCTTCCTTCAAGACAATCCTAAGGGATGGACTGTCTCCTGCAATACTTGAAAACACAATCAAGCTATCAGTGTCAAAATCACAAGACCCAATGGTCTCATTTTCTGATCCAGTCACCAATTCTTCTCTCTGCAGCTCCAAGTCTTCTTCAGGACTCAAAAAATATCCATTATCTTTCTTTTTAGCTGCCAGATTTATCTCCACTGTTCCAATCACCATGTTAAAATGATGATCCTTCACTATGATTTCAGCCCACATAGTTTCTCTTTCATTAAATTCTATGACAATTTTCATTTGTTGTTCTTCTTTGCATGTATAATAAACACATGAACCTTCAACACAAAAACTACAAGGTCTCAATTCTTCTTCCTCCTCTGACAACACATCAGTATGTTGTTTTTGGGTTCCTTCTAATTCCTCTATCAGCACATCAGTATGCTGATTTGCATCCTCCATGAGACTGTTAGCTAGTCTCTCCTTCTTTCTATCATCTGCTTCATGAATGTCCCTCTCCTGTGATTCACCAAAATGAGCTCCTTCATTTTGCTGAATCATTTTCTTATCCTCTGTTCTCTGATTGTCATTCATGACAATTCCTCTGTCTTGCTTCTTCAACAATTTATCCTATGCATAGGTCCTATGCTTCTCCAGTTCTCTTCTTTGAAAATCCAACCTTCCATATAATTCAACAACTTCAATTGGAGTATATTTTGGGAACCTCAAACAATTTTTTATTCCTTTTCTTTTTCTTGACCAATCATCAGCTAGTCCTTCTCTCTCTGCTCCAATATTTTGCTGTATATTCTCATCAGAGTCCTTTGTCTTCATGTCTTCCTCCTGAGATCTTACTATCTCAGCATTGATCTGAATAGATTTCAGATTCAATTTCTCCTCCTCAACAAACTTCAAAGCTTATTCATCTCCCTGTGATGTACCTGCAAACATACAAAACTCTTTAGTTTTAAAACCACAAGACTTTTCAGTCTTGGTTGCTTTCTCAAGCACTTCCCTTTGAACAGATCTACATGTGGACTCTTCAAATTCCATCCTTGACTCAAGAAATTTGAGTTCCTCTTCCTCTGTATAACTTGTAATCACCTCACAATTGTCAGGTTCAAAAATACAAATATTTACATCTTCCAGCTGATCTGGACTTGCCCAATAACTCAAGAAATCATCAATTATTTTCTCTTCAGAAAGACAAACTTCTTGCTGCCTTAAACCTTCACCATGTCTCACAAGATCTCTTGCAGGCCTCCATTCTTCATATGTACTATGTTCTTCTTCACAGACAGAAACTTATTTTCTCAACTCAGCTGCTCTGAGTTCCTCTTTCAGTAAGGCAATCTCCTTTTGCCTCAACCTCAACTATAATGGTTGCCACTTTACTCTCTTTTTCATGAGCCAACCACCTCTATCCTCTTTTCCAGTTTATTAAACTGTTCACTGATCTTAGCTACCTCTTTCCAATATTCTGCATCAGTCAACTTCTGCCTTATGCCATTTGCCTTAGCATCTACTTTCTCCTTTTTGTTGTGGCCTCTCTCAAAACCTCTACAATCTCTGCTATGGCTATCAGTAGCCATTTTCTCCTCCATGAGTTCTTCACTCAAAAGCTGCACTAAGCCTCTGCAACAACAAGCTCTCTTGCTCCAACTTACCTCACCAATCCTTTCCTCCGGATCTAGGCTTTTGGCAAGTACTAATCCCCTGTCTGCTGGAACCTTTTGAGCACTCTCTTCTGCTTTCTCTAGGCTTCAATCTACAAATTTTCAAGAACACATCTGTTCTTCTTTCATCCAACCTCTGTTGGGAATTCTCCAGGTTCTGCCACACTTTGTTCTTCACTTAGAATCCCTTGCTGGACTCTTCTATCACTGCTCTAAAAGCTGTGATCTGCTTTTTCTAAGATTTCTTCAATTGCTTGCAATCTGAATTCTGTAAACAATTCTTCAAACCAGAGTTAAACACTGCTCATAAACTCACCTTCTCTTGATAACACTGAAATTTTCCTCCCTATTCAACCTTTAGCTGAATATTAGGTTCACTGCCATCATCATCAAAACTCTGTCTTCACTTTCTGCAACCATAATCCTTCAAGCATAAATTCAAGTCAGATTTAAAATTATTTTACCTGCAAGATCCTTCCATGATCTTGTTCTTCATCCATTTCTACAAATCTTGTTCACTGCAATTTTGTGTATTTTGCTGCCTATCAAATTTTAAAATTTGATCTTCCTTCATCCTCTCATCACATGCACTGCACCTCTGTATGTTGTAACCTCTATCAGTTTTCAGAAATCTGATCTCTTTTCATACATGCAATTAATTCAAAAAAATTGAACTTTCAAACAAAGCTATTCCAGCTCTGATACTGCATGATGCCCGGGCTAACCTCTCGAGACAATTTTTCACTCTCTATGTGCATATAAACTGCCTTCCAAATACTAGCCCCCCAAATAATTTTAAATCTGGGAAACCACTAACATGCAGAAGCTTTATTCCTTAAAAAATGATTGTAAAATCATATAACACAAGCCCTTCTCAACCTTCATGTGCGGAACTTCGCCTATTTCAGATCTATGGTTAATATCATATGACATTACCCATTTCATGAAATTGGATCAAGGGTTCAAAACTTTAGTTTAACAACCCGAACATAAAGGTTAATCAGCATTGATTCAAAACCCCAATGCATATAAAATGCTTTCCAAACCTTATACCTCAGCTTTGAATTAAAACAAAACCCGACAACCATTCGGGTCCCACAGCGACTTCATACTCACATATTCAAATTTTATACGCGCACCCCTTGTGATATTTTGTATCAAATATAATATATTAACATATATTACATCCTCTGCCAAATGTTAGAACATCATAACAAAATCTTGTCTTAGCATTAAAACCCAAGCAATAACATATATAAATGTCTTCGGGCCCACAACAACTTACTTGTTTAACCTCCGCGCATCTTCCTGATGCGAATTCCATTGATTTTCTTGCACCATTGATCGAAGGAATATCACAATTATTTTACCACAGAACTTTAGTGCTCACAAAAAGTACGAAATAGGTTGTATTTCAAAACCACCATATGCAACGTGTCAATAGTTGAAGCGTATCGCATTTTTTTTCAACAGCCAACTTACCACTTATAAAATTTGCGAGACCGCCAGTTTTGTGGGATGAAACCACTGTTACTGTTGCCCTTCACAGTTCTGTTCCACCAACTCAAGGTTCCACTTCATTTCTTCATCACCTTTATTATATATGAATTCTGCATTCACTCTTGTTTATTCTCTCTTCACCACTTTTCCGATGGCTCCTGGTTCCGCCCTTTGAAACCGTCCTCCTCTGCGTTCTTGTTATGAATCGATCCCACTTCCATCGACTCAAGCCACGCTAATTCAACTATAGACCAGGTCTCATCGAGTTCCCCAGTGAACTCTCCACACACAAGTTAAAACACATTCCATTTCAATAGTCAACAATTTTTGTTAGGCTTCCATCTAAAGATCTGATATAATTAGATACTGAATGCTATATTGAAACTCAATTCTGTTGCATGTCATCGACCCTTGCAGTGGTCAATGACTGCAATCCCTCCTTTCCATTTCTTAAGGGAGTGCATGAATCCCTCATGCATTTAGTTCAACCACAATATCGATTAACATAGATCCTTCTATCATATGCACAACATCAATTAGACTTACAAATCACAGAGTTTCATCACACTGGTCTCTACAATTTCTTAGAGGAATTTCAATTCATTCACACAGAGTTAAAATCAATTAAGACACATACATTTGGTAACAATTTCTTTCATAATATATACATGAAATTACTTACAAAGCTCTTGTTTGGCCAGATCTTCAATTCGATGGCCTTCTACCTCACTCTGTCCCCTGAACAGCTATCCTACTCTCTGCACAGCTCTGAAATCTACCCTCTATCTTCCCGTAGGCTTACATTTATACAGACTAATAATGAATCAATTCAGCTTCCTTAACAACTCAACAAAGCCTCTTGGAATTCTCCAAAGTCTTAGAGTTAGACTCAATTCTTAAAATAACTGAAACTGACTCTTCACCTTCCTAACTTAATCAACTTCCCTCATGTTCTCTAGTGGTTAGAGAACATTTACAATTCCTCACTATTTTATTCAAAATACAAATAATTACATGATAATTTAAAAACATGAGACCCCCTTATGTCTTATAAAAATACAAAGTATTTCTAGAGCCTAATGCCCGTGCATCACATAGAGCCTAAATTCCCTTCACATCCACGTGCGCAACAGTAATATTACTCACAGAAATCAACAGATCGAGAATTCATATAACAATACGTAGCTATTTTAGATGTTCATGTATGAAGCACGCAGAACAAACCCAGATCGCAGCATAAATAAGTACACAATATGTTCACAACTTAAAACAATAACATAGCAGCATATATTAAGTAATCAAGACGTCACAGATTAATATGACAGTAATTCCTATGGATTCAGATAGGAAAAAATACTTCTTCATTCATTTATCTTTCAGATCTACTTACAAAACCCCAAAAACCCAACCTGCGCACACATCAGCAGGGTCTGCACACAGCAGGACAAAGGCCCTCTGTGGACACAGAAACAAGAGTCCTTACCCAAAAAACCCAACTAGATTTATATATTTTCACTTGCAGCAATCACTTATCATTCTTAGCTTGTCCTACAACTCCAAAAGGTTCAACTACTTATACTATTTTAGACTATGCATCCAATGGTCCACAAACCATGGTTTGCGGACTCTTCGTCTACCCTTAACCCATTTACAATGCTTTAGGGGCTTTGACCCACCACAAAACCCCTGCTCTATACTAAATATAATCATAAATATACAAAATGGACCAGTTTCGCAGCTTTGTAGTAGACCCTATTCCGACAAGAACCCTTCACCCACATCTGCGAATGGAAGAGGCACCCCCTTCCTCTGGATCCTTGAGATCCTCCCTCTAGAGCATTGTGGTGGAAACATTGGCACTTAGGTCCTCATCAATGATTTGGTTCCCTTTGTAATCTCCCTTGTCTGGTTCTGGCTCATGATCAGAACATGCATCTGATTCAGGTGCCTTCAGTTCGACCATCGACGACTATTTGGCCCGACACTTGTTTGTGCTGTGAGTGGGGTTGTTATGAAATTCACACCACTTCCCCATGTCCTTCTTTGGATTTGTGGTGGTGTTTTGAGTCACCCCGATTTGGCTCTGCCCCCTGTTTTGTGGTTCAGGGGCACCTTTCCCTAGCTTCGGATTTGCGGATCTGAAGTCTCGCTTCTTCTTCTTAAATTTATGCTCAATCTTGGTGGCATAGCGATATGTTGTGCCAAGCGAGGAAATGTTGAGGAACTCCATTTCCTCCTGAATGTGTCTATGTAGACAACTGCGGTACTTGAGCACTAAATGTCTCTCGAAATCTTTAATATCGAACTTTGTGCGCAAGGTATGGAACAAATTCATCATTTCGTGCACATCTTGATCCCTTTGTTGCCACATTGTGGTCCATTGGATGTACTTTTCCTCATAGCTCGCCATGGGGTATTATTGTTCCTTGATGCCGTCTCAGAACAAATTCTAAGTGGGTGTGGCTGAGAACAGATATGGTTCCCCCTTTTCCTTTTTCTCATAGTAATTTTCCCACTAGTCCTTGACATGGGGGGCGACTTTGAGGAGAGCAAAAATAATATTTTCTCGGTCAGAGAAATCATGGACCGAGAAATACCCTTCTAGAAAATTCAACCATCTATTGATGGCATCTGCATATATCTGGCCTTCAAATATAGGAATTTCAAAGTTTACCTATACCTTGAAGGGAGTGGCGCCTCCAAAGTGGTTGTTGGATGTCGATGCACTGCAGGTGGGCAGTCGTTGAAGGATCCGAGCAAATTTATCCATCATCGCGTTCCTTTGTTTCTCAAGGGCCTCCTCGAGCAATGTTTTGATAGGATCTTTCGCTCCCTCATCTTTCTTTTCTTCATCCATGGGAGGTCGTAGGGGTTTACAAGACTGATCTTGCAAGGGTTCAATCAGATCGATCCCTAACTCCTTATACCCTAACTACGTTGGGGACATCCAAAGAAAAGAAAAGAAAGAGAAGACCGCTCTGATACCACTAATATAGATTTATGCAGGAACACAATAATATGTAGAAATAAACATAAACAAAGAGATGCAGTGGAAATAAAAATTCATTTCATTAATACCATATAACAGAAATATGCTTACAGACATAATGGAAATAAAAACTAGAGCCCTGATAAGCTTATTTCTGTGAAGAAATGTTTGCTACATTCCTCTTAACTGTGTTACAAAGAAGCTTGAGGGCATATTTATTATTGAGAAACAATGGATAACCATAAACATCCAAAAACCTAACCCTAGAAGATGAAGCGCCAAAACTATGAGCCCCGTTTGGGTAAATTGGTGTTTCAACTTCCCGGGGATGTAACTTTGGCGTAAAATCAACGTTTGACGTGAAAAAATGCCTCATTAGAAAGATATATATGAGGATTAAAACTTTCAATGTGAGAAACATCGATCCATGGACCCATGTTGCTCGCGGTTTTCCCAAGAATCGTTGTTTAGGGCCTCAAAATGGCTCAAGAAGTTTAGGACCCGAAATATTGCTAAAAATAGTAAGTTGTGTTGAAAATGAAAAAACTGAAAGAACTGATGGTGCCATTTCGAATGGAATAAGTGGGTGGCCACCAATATCCACCTGGATCATTGGGGTCCCAAGATGACTCTGGATGTACAGGACCCAAAAACCTGCTAAAAATAGTAAGTTGTGCTGAAAGTGAAAAACTGAAAGAACTGATAGTGTGGGTCCAAATGGAATAGGTGGGTGGCCACCAATATTCACCTATATCAATTGCACAGTGAAGGTAGGTTGTATTTAGATAGTAAACTAGCTAAGGGATTTGGAAATTTTTGTATCAAAAGTGTGAGACAATTAGCTGATGTACTGAGGGCTCTTGTGAGAAGAGTTTTGTATGTAATTGTTTCATGATCCATGATATAATATATAATAGAAGGTAGCAGGGTTTTCAGCTGTAAGCTTTCCCTGAGAAATTATTTTTGATGTGTGTGATTGATCTTTCTTCATGCTTATGTAATTCGCGATTGTGTTTTTAATTCCGCAAAGATTTGTACAAGCGATTCAATATTTAACTTTAGCAGATTGTTATATTAGGTGAATCCAAGATATACATGCATATTGTATAATTTCTACATAAACGAGGCAAAATAAGGAGTTATGGGATAATATCAACACTGACCGTGCAAGTGGACCTTATGACCTCAGTGAAGCAAAGGTGCATTCTGAAATTCAAAAACCACAATTTTTCCAAAAGAGTAGTTAAATAATTATGAGAGAGTGTAAGTTAGCTTACAAAGGTATAAAATGTTTTTTTTCTTCAAAACAAGAGGCCAACAAATATTTATGTTGTTTCATCCCTTGATTTCTATGTATCTTTTAGCCCTTCATTTCGTTGTGTTTATTATAATGTAATTTGCAAAGTTGGGTCAAGAAGACATAGGTGTTTATTTTGCAAAAATGGTTATTATCTTGTGCATCATTAAATAAATAAATAAATCTTATTTGTCAAAGACACAAATTTTTTATGTCATTAAAAAAAAAGAGGAGTTACAAAGGCTATATAATATATATTTTAATTAAAAGGTTTTCGAGGTGAAGAGGGGGCTCAATTATGAGTTGAAAAGACGTTGATTTTTATATTGTAATGGAAGTTTTGAAGAATTTGTTCACTTCACAGGAAGGTATGCTTTTGTTTTAAAGGTTGTTATTTCATCAAATTTTGAAATTTTGTTGTATATTAAAACATTGTAATCTCAAATTCAACCATTCATAAGAGGTAGTGAAATACTCTATCACATATCTTTTTCATGAGGCTATAATAGGGTCAAGGAAAAAACCCCTGTAGAAATCATTTGAAATGTCTATAATGTCTCTCGTTCATTACAGTATTCAATTTATTAATGAAGAACATTTGATAAATATTTCACAATGTCAAAACTAGTCAATTTATTTTCTAAATCAGGAAAATTGGAATGGCCTAAGAACTACATGACTTGACATTGTCATATGAAAAATGCATTAGTCTTTAATGATTTGTGGAAAGTTTTTTATAATGGATATGAATCTCCAATTAAATCTATTGATGCTAGAGAACTAGCAAAATGGGAAGCACGAGATGAAAAGGAATTTGCACTGTTGAGAACTTTGAAAATATATTCACATTGAAAATATATATGATATTTGGATTACTTAGACAACTTTTAATAATATCTTTACTCAATCCAAGGCAAAATGGGTTTATATTCATACTAAATTGTTTTGGGCCATAAAATTGTCATTATTATTACCATTTCTGAACAGATGTTTTACTCATTCCTACCATTCTTTTATTACATTATTTATCATAATTTATCATTTAATCCCATTTCATAATTATTTATGCTCTTACAAATAAGTAATATTTATTCTCCTTTATTATTAATAAATTGAATATTATTATGAATTATTTTGTAAATGACGGTTTATTAATGAATTTGTTATAACTCACCATATTAGCCTCCAAGATCTCTTTCGGATTGCAAATAAGATCTTCAGTTTATAATTAAATATTCCAACTCATAAATTCGCCAGAATAACAAGTGATAGTTTTGCGTTGGACATTTCAGGAAAATGAAGAAGAATATTGAAAATTAGAGACATGGGTTTTGTTTAGAACGGACCAAATTATTGTGTTTATGAGAATTTTTCCAAAATTTGGTCTTCGTTGGGGGAAACATAAGGTTCTTCGAATGACATATCCACAAATTGTGGCCGTTTTCCAAATTTCCTCAATTGCAATAATCAAATTCGAATTGTTACATCTGAATCATGGTGGAAATATCTCTTATATTTTGCAATAAGTTGGTTTGAAATTTCCCTTTCGTAGCTTGTATATTTAAAGGACAAAAATCAGAGAGAGAAGAATACCATGAACTTGACTTTGTAACTTTCAATCATAATAATACAGAAATATTGTATTGTTGTTACATGCGTTGTCTGATTTAGTTTCCATTTAGTTTCTATCTCTTCCTGTGCCCTGCTAGGGAGGATGGGCCCTCCTCTTTAGTAGGGACTACAGTGGTTAAAGTAGTTGTACTAAGTTTCTTATTTGCTTTACGTATTGGTGGAAGTGTTGTTGTCGCTTTTCTCGCTGTGAGTAGATCTACTTCAATTTCAATATTATTATGTTGTTACTTAAATGTAATTAGAAATACCAGCTGGTGTAATTTTTGTGTGGTATGCTAGGTACAGTTAATTGAGGCATGATTGCATTCTTGTAGATTGTTTTTATTCCCGCATGAGTGATTTCTTTGAGCAATTGATTCAACAACAATTTCTCTTTAATTTGATTTTATTCTAGTTTGATGTATCGGCACAGATAGTGCGACTGTCATTAAAATAAAAGACGTCCCTAGATTGATAATTTATGTGTACCATCTTATTCATTTAACAATGATTAATACAATCCAACATTTTGGTGCCATTGCCGGAGATGGAAGTGATGATCCAATCAACCAGAATTGTTTGTTTGATGATAGAGTGTTCCTAGTCTGCAACTGCTGAGCAGTAAGATGAGAAGTAGGAACCTGCGCATCGCTCTAATATACCTCGGCAGTCTCACCATTTCTACGCTAGGTCACTTAGAAATGTAAGTTATGGGTGTTTTTTTTTTAGCGTGTCTTCAGCTACACAATTGTTGGGTGGTAAGACGAGAGGTAAGAACCTGTGCATCACTCTAACATACATGGGCAGGCTCACCATTGTCTCGCTAGGACACTTAGAAGTGTGAGTTTTCAGATGTTTTTTTTCAGTGTATCTTCAGCTATACAGTTGTTGGGCAGTAAGACTAGAGGTAAGAACCTGCGCATTGCTCTAACATACTTGGGTGGGCTCACCGCTGTAGAAACTAAAGCACTTGTAAGAAGGATTGGTACACATAGGGTCCATGTGTGCTAGTAGGACAATATACAAATCCACAACACCCCAACTTTAAGGAAAACCCCCAAAATTCATGGGATGTGGTCAAGGAACAAAACATCAACACAATCTGGAATCCAGTCAAATAACTTCACGATATAACAACTATGATAAATCAAGACTATATTGAAGACTAGTTTCACTCTGTTTACTCGCAATATCACTCCATAATTCAACAATTCTTGGCACCATCCTTAATAGGGAAGTTGGTCTCTCATACCCTAGTACTTATTAACATACACCTTTCAATTATGGGTATGTGCATACTTGAAGCCTTATTTCAAAAATGGCTTCATTGGAGGTACTCTTATATGTAAGTTTATTTTATTTTTCAAGGTAGAGTTGTGTAATGTAGAAAATAGAATAAATGAAGACATAAATAAATAAATTTCTTTAAATAGTTGTCTTTGTTGGAACACACTGTGAAAATTAACATCAGTGATCAATATTCGAATTTATTTATGTATGTATATGTATTATATTGAAAATAGAATTTCTACAAACACCCATATTCATTTTGATCACCTTCATGGAGAATTACTTGATTATCATATCTTATGGCTTGCAGGGTTGATGAAAGTTCTAGAAAAACAGTCGGGACAGTCATTTTTTGAGGGACAAAATAGGCATTTTTCAAGACCTATTTCTATCCTACATAGCCATTTATGTCTACTTTCTAACCCAATTTTAATCACTCGATTTTGATTTGAAATGAAAAATTTATGACTAAAACAATGACAGGATGTGGTCATAACTTTCGATTTTTCATGTTTTATTGCAGGTAGACACTCATTTTTTTGCAGTTCCCAAGAGAATAAATGAGATCAATTTATGAGTAAGTGATTCTTAAAGTCAATGTTAATGAAATAAAATCATTTTCAAAGATATTTTATCACATAGAGAAAACAACATGAATACTTTTCATCAATTAACGGATTTATAACATGGGAAATGGGAAATTTATTTCTATTTAAAGATCCAAGTCATTTCCGAAAAATAATTTTTCCATTCATTCACCATTCAAAAACAACATTGCTGCAACACAAATCATAACCATTGTAACTTAAGTTATTTTTTTATTTATTGGTTTGCAATAAAGAGTTTTTTTTTTTTTTTTTTTTTTTTTTTTTTTTTTTTTTTTTTTTCTGATTTCTCTTACATTTTTATGTTTCGGGTATTGTTTACTTCAAAGTCACATTTTTTTTGTTTTTTTCTCAAAATAAAAGAGGCAAGTTTTTAAGTTTCACAGTGTTGTTACTCTAGACAATTTTCTAAGTTTCACGATGTTGTTACTCTGGAATTTTTTTTTTAAGTGTTGGATGTTGTTACTTTGTTGGTGTTTTGACTCCGTCACTGCTATTACACCACTATTGTTGTTACTCTGTTCTTGTTGTCACTCCATCACTGTTGTTACTCCATCACTACTATTACACTATGATTATTGTTACTGCATTACTGCTATTACTCCGACAGTCTTGTGACTCTGTCACTACTGTGACTCCTTTGGTGTTGTTACTCCTCCAGTGCTATTACTCCAAAAAAATTTCTAAGTATCCACTATTGTTACTCCTTCGGTGTTATTACTCCTTTGGTGCTGTTACTCTAGCAAATTTTTCAAGTATCCATTTTTGTTACTCCTTCAGTGTTGTTACTCCTCCGGTGTTGTTACTCCGAAACTTTTTCTAAGTATCAGGTGTTGTTGCTCCTCCGATGTTGTTCCTCCAGGAAATTTTCTAAGTGTCTAGTGTTGGTACTACTTTGATGTTGTTACTCCTCCGGTGATGTTATTCCATGGTGATATTTTTCTAAGTACTTGGTGTCGTTACTCCTCTAGCGTTGTTACTCCACCAAGGTACGTTTCCAGGTACGTCATTGACCGTCTCCATGGATTTAGTTGGTATTTTACTTATGACATGACCAACTATGACTAATGAAAGATGTAATTTAGTTGGGGGGAGGTCTCGTATTTAGTAATAAGGATGATTATTATGGTAAGTCTTGTCAGGAATGATTCACTCTTAATTCCTCATTATTTTGTAAAGTGACTAAACCTCCTTTATGTTACCTTCCTAGCATCATTATTTTTCCCATTTCCCTGTTATTACCTAATTCATGGTTATTGTTACCACAATCACAACTATTTTTGTTAGCCAATTTTCACGTTGAATTCAACATATGTAGGTTTTTCTGATTTTTTTTTTCTCTTTGGTGAATGGGAAATACTTTTAATGGTCTAGGCCCTCTTTGGCATAATGATTGGGTAGTCAATTTATCTTTGTTTTTCTATATACATAATCTTATTTTTAAGGAATAATTATGCAAAGGTGATTTCATCATGCCAACTTTCAACTTTCCTAATTGTTCAAGTCCTTGATCTTGTAAAATTTATGATGATGACCACAAAATTGTATTTAAATATTTCCGCTATTATCTAATGAACTGTTCCTCAACCCTAATATCACCAATGAAAAATATATTTATCAGCAGTCATTTGAAGGTTATTATTTTTTGAGAAGCAAAACTATCAAAGTTGAAAATAGTTACTACACAACTTTTTACGTCATCCCTAACTCTTAAGGAGCTGACCTGCCACCCCATCTATTAAGTAATGTTTTATTGATTAACGATAACCATAGATGAATTTAAAAAAAATGTCAACTAGTGGATCTGAGGGATCATCACGAGCTGACCTACCATGATCATAGGTCCTAATAAAGTGACATTACCACTGCTGGTCACCAAGCCATGGTAATGGTCTTCGGTCATAAAACTGGAGGAAAAGAGGTCTCATCATGAGCCGAATTTTTCACTTTTATTAGCTCCTATGAATGGTATTGCTATTAACTGGTTACCATACCAGAAAAATGATCTTCAGTCGACATCTAAGAAAATTTAAAGGATTTTTGTAACAATGTAATTATTTCTAATAGATGGGACACTGACATCTCAATGGGTTAAAAAGGCATCCCTGTCGAGGCTATGGATGCCTACTAGTAGCAGTGGCTATGCCTATGGTATACAAGTTAATTTAATACTATAATCTACTTGGTTACCTTGTTTTCTCAAAGCTAATTTTCGATAAAGTTGACTGTTGCATATACAAGATTTTCCAGAGCTCATGGTTCATGGGGTAATATTTAATCAGTTCTTAGATGATGGTCATTATGGTTTATATCTATTATTAAGTTATAAATATTTACTTTACATGTGAGGGATGAAACTTTTAGGATATTTGATATTTGACATTTTTTATCATCTAATCCATCATTCCTTTATTCTATAAGTATCATATCTTTAACCAAAGATAGTTTCTTTGCCCAATCAATCACCATTTATTTATATCTTAACAACACCACTATTGTTTTGAGGTGGAATAAAGAGGCCTAATTCTAATTTCAAATCTCAGGTAATTGGTCAGACCTTGAGAGGCAAAGATGGAGATGATTAATTCTCACAATTTTTGTGTTCATAAAAACCAAAGCTTACAGGTCTAGGGAATGCATGTTTTTCTCATCATTTTTACCATTATTTATCTTCTTATCCATTTTTATCTCATGCCATTCACAACATGATTATTAAATCACTTTTATATATAATGAGGTCACTAAGGTGGTGAATTAATGATTAAGGATACTCCTGAAATGTTTTAAAGATGACAAGGAAACTAATCAGTTTGGTGGAAGGAAACCGTGCTACACTTTCTAGTTACTTTTTAAAGCTTGCATGGATTCCACCTTCCGCATCACTTTCAACATAAGCTTAGCCTACATCAGCTTCAAGAAATGTCGATCCATACATGTCATTCCAAATTTTTATGGAGGTAAAACTTGAGGTAAAATGGAATAAGTTTTTTATTTATTAAAAGTTGAGGAGAATGTCATGAAAAACCATTGAGCATTATTCACTCATATTTTTCAACCATTATTTTTCCTTCTTTACCACTTCCCATTTTTTTCATAGACACAAAATCTTTCAGTTTGGGGGGGTGTTACTTTCATTATCATGAAAATGCCATTAATATTATTTACCATCCATCAATATCCTTATTCATTCTCAAAATCTCCCTTATTCCATGTTGTTATACACCAAAAAAATATTTCAACCATGATTGTAGCAGCCACCTCAAATTGTCTTCTAGTGTAGCATGAGGGCATGCTAGTTCTCGATTTTGGGGGAAGAGTTTCTATGAATGATGAATTATTTCTAATTTCTTTCTCATTTAAGGTATACAATCCCAAAATTGATTTGTGTATATTCTTAAAACTATCAACTGGATTCTTGTCATTTTTGGATAACAAAGAGGTATCATTAAACCCAGTAATTTTCAAGCTAAGCCAATTTGTAAATTCAAAAAAATAACATGCATTATTACTTACAACCATTTTTCTGACATGTTGAAATCCATTCATTGCATTGATTTGATTTTCAGATTGGATTTGCTTACAAAATTTCAGCAAAATCTAGTTTGTAATGAAGTTTGTTTTTACTTGTATCATACTTTGTTGCAACTTCATATACATATGGTTGAAATTAAATACGATTTTTTTTTTAAGGAATCATTTGGGGAAGAAGCCTTCTCTTCCATCAATATCATGTGTTGGGGTGACATTTTGATTATTGTACTACAACTTGGCTAATACAAAGGCATAGGGTTTCATGAGGACATGCAACATGTTCAGTTTGGGGGAGATGTCGGGCCACTAAATTGTCATTATTATTACCACTTCTTAACATATATTTCATCCATTCCTACCATTATTTTTTCACATTATTTATCATAATTTATCATTTAATCTCATATCATAATTATTTATCCTCTTATGGATAAGTAATATTTATTCTACTTTATTTTTAATAAATTGAATATTGTTATGAATTATTTTGAAAATGATGGTTTATTAATCAATTTGTTATAAATCATGATTTTAGCCTCCAAGATCTCTTTCAGATTGCAAATCTGATCTTCAATTCATAATTAAATATTCCAACTCAGAAATTCATAGGAATAACAAGTGACAGTTTTGCGTTGGACATTTCAGACAAACAAAGAAGAATATTGAAAATCTGAGACATGGGTTTTGTGAAGAACGGACCAAATTAGTTTGTCACTTAGTAGTTTTACAAAATTACGTCTTTGTTGGGATAAACATAAGGTTCTTCGTAGGACATATTCTCATATTTTCTATTGTGGTTGTTTTCCAAATTTCCTCAATTGCAATAATCAAATTCGACTTGTTATAGCTGAATCATGGTCGAAAGATCTCTTATATTTTGTAGTAAGTTGGTTGGAAATTTCCCTTTTGTAGCTTATATATTTAAAGGACACAAATTAGAGAGAGAAGGAGATCATTAACTTGACTTTGTAACTTTAAATCATCATAATACAGAAATATTGTGTTGTTGTTACATGCATTGTGTGGTTTAATTTCCATTTAGTTTCTATCTCTTCCTGTGCCGTGCTAGGGAGGAAGGACCGTCCTCTTTAGCAGGGACTACAACAGTTAAGGTAGCTATACTATATTTCTTATTTTATTTACATATTGGTGGAAGTGTTGTTGTTGTTGTTGTTTTGGTTGTGAGTAGATATGCTTCAATTTCAATATTATTATGTTGTTACACATATGTAATTGGAAATACCAACTTATTTATTTATTGTGTGGTGGGCTAGGTACAATTAATTGAGGCATGATTACATTCTTGTAGATTGTTTTTATTCCTACATGTGATTTCTTTCAGTAATTGATTCAACAACGATTTATCTTTAATTTGATTTACTTCTGGTTTGTTGTATCGGCACAGACAATTCGACTGTCATTGAAATAAAATATGTCCCTAGATTCATAATTTATGTGTATCATCTTAGTCATTTAACAATGATTAATACAGTCAAAGAAATTTCTTAATAAAAAAATGACGAAAAGGGAAGATGTTTTGGAGTACACCTCTCATTTGAAAAATATTTCGGAAGAAATTTACAAATATGGTTTTTAAATATGTGGAAGAGAGTTTAATGGTGACTATATTGATGAAAGGTTTTAAATCATCCTATATACATTTCTTGAAACATTATATTTTTTTTTATAAATTGGTGAATCAAAGTTTTTCTTATTTTATTGACTTCCTTAGCACTCCTTATGTTCCCAAGGTTGAGAGAAGAAACTACTGAGGTAACTACTAACCAAACTTTTTACTTCGTAACTAGCCCTACCAAATCAGATAGGGCTCTCTCTAAAATCAACCAAAATATGATTGGAATTATCAGGATTTTAGGCTAGGTATTTTGCACAGTAGGATTTTGATTTAAGTTTTGCTGGATGTGAAGAAATAGTCCTATATGAGGCTAAAATGTAATGTAGTCAAGGGGGTTTGGGGGGGGGGGGGGGTGTTTTGAAGTTGATACATTTTAGGACTAGCATACTCCATTTTTGCAGAGATTTAATATACACTTGCAACTATTTTTATGGGATTCATGTGTTGTAGTCAGTGACACTATTTTTCTCTTGTTTTTCTTATGCATTTTAATGTTAGATGCTTCTAGAAGATATTCATATTTCTTATTATGATTTATATTTTAATTTTTAAATAGAAATCATTATCTAAGTGTTCTATTTTGTTCGAGATTAGCATTCAAGTGTTTTCCTTCTAGATAACTGAATTGATGCATGTATGCTCACTTAGTTTCTTCTATATGATTTCCTCATTACCATACTACAACAAAAAACCCATTTGTGTCTCTGATTACACCTATATTGCCTCAATTAATGACTGCAACTGATATTTTGACCTATTTTACCTAGGTCGAATTCCTCGTAGGGAGGTTGAATTCCATATTTAGAAGTCAAACTAGCAGGTTCATGAACCTATATTATCTTTGCCAAATCCTACGAGAGTTAGAACAACTTTCCCCTTTTTTCATAAGAACTAATTTACCATTTAAATTAAATCTTTTTCACATTTAACCTTTTTACATGTGGTAAAAATTGTTCACATCAAGAAGCGCAACAACTGTTGTAGAAGTGCAACAGCAAAAGGGAAAGTGTATTTTGTGAGATCTTATTGGAAATTTGAGTTGTTTCTTATGGCTTTAAAAAATGTCCATGCATGTTTATTAAACCTCTGAATGTTGATTCCTCCAAGAAAATATGAAAATTTCTTCCCAAAAACTCATTTTTGCATCAAACTGCCTAAAAATACAGCGAATAATAGGGTTCAAAGACGAACTAATATCTCTTTAACCATAACACCTGTTAGAAACCTGGAAGAGGTTTATTTATATAAGGTTTTTTTTAAGAAAAAACTCTCTCATTTTTTGGAAATTTTCTTCCATTTTCTCGACATCTGTGCCACAATATAATGGCTAAAATAGACAAGAAAAATTGGATAATTTGATTTTATGAAATAGGCCTCCGAGAAAGTTGAATATCACCCAATTTGTGATACCTGTGTAGAAATTGAAGGTGGTTATTGTGATTGGGTCTGTCCTTAAAAAAAACATCCTTTGGTTTTCCAAAATTGATCTTAATTTGGTTAGAAACTTATTTTCAAAATGATGACAAAAACAGATTCAAAACCGCAAGGAATTTCGAATGAGGGAAATGAGAGGGAAGGGGGGTAGGAAAAACTGTAGGGAAAATATGGGGATTAGGTATGAGTGTTAATAAGAGGGTAGAAATGGAATTTCCCCAAAAAAATGAGAAAAATGGGTGTAAAAGTTCAAAACATAGACCCAGGGTAAAATTGCAGCAAATATATAGGGTTTCTGGGAAAATAAGGAATTGAAAGGATTTTGATGAGGGGAATGATGGGAAATTATTAGTGAAGTATCATGAAGTATGTGTGAACATGAAACTAAGGCCTTTGACTCCTCAATGAAACTATTAACCATGGAAGAAGGAAAACGTAAAAAAAACCCTAGCAGTAGGTTAAGATACCTGATATGATGATATTTGAAACCATTTGAAACTTCAAATGACACTTATATACTTACTCAATACCTTTTTCCATGTTACTTGAAAAATTTTGTTACATAGACCAAAATTTGACTTTTGACTTTGATGAGCTTGGAACATTAGCAACTCTTGATTATTATGGAACATAGGACTCTAACAGACTTGTTGGTCAAACATGATAAGAAATTTGGTAAGATGAAGAAATCGGGAATATATTATCTTTACCAACTCAAGGAAAGGAGAAATATCAAGAGGGAGAGGCTCATGAAATGAAAATACAAGATAAATATATACTTATAATGAAACTATCAAAGGAAGGAGCTCATAAAAAAACAAGAGCAAGAGTTAATTATAATTATAATATAAGAGGAAGAGATTGGTCTAGTGAAAATTATAGAGGAAGAGGAAGGATTCAAAACTTTGGCCACGTTCGTAGAAGAATCCAATAGAGAGGAAGGAATTATCAACACGAACAATAATTTAGGATATCTCAAGAACATTTTCAAAAAGATGAAAAAATGGCTCAACCTAAATGAAAAATGTGTTTTCACAGTGGACATGTGGTAGAAGAATGTAGATCAAGAAATGAGAACTTGCCAAAGAATCAATAAAATTTCAAACAAAATTTCAAGTATAGAAATTAAATATCAACTTAGTATGCAAAAAATGAAGAAGATGATTATGTATTCATCGCAAACCAGGAAAATGAATGTGAAGATTCAATGGTCACCAAAAATTTTCCAAGAAAATAATTTGAAGATGGTTGGATACTTAACACATTGAGATATGTGTTGCAAAAAATATTATTTCTATACATATCAAGATATGGAGCTCAATTCCATTTATTTGGTAGATGATACAATTCATACCCCTCAAGGAAAATGATCAGTTTATTTTTCTCTTCCATAAATTGGAAAAGTATTACTTTCAAATATATGGTACATTCCAACATTCATGAAAACATTGGTGTCCTTGGTGCTCATTAGACAAGGAGGTCATCAGATCATCATGGAAGATGAATGGATCAAAATAAATTCAGTTATATAAAACTTCAAAACACTATTGAAGGAATAAGAAGGTGGAAAACTTTTAAGGCTACAAGGAATAATCATTCCTCACAAATAAAATTTGGAAGGAGCAGTGCATCTGTCTCCAAGCTCTCTAGGATTACAGCATTATAGATTTGGCCACTTGAATTTTTATAGCCTTAGTAAAGTTAATGATGATGAAATGGTTAAATAACTACCCCATGTCAGAAACGATATTTCTAAGTGTGAAGCTTGTATTATTGGAAAACAAAAGAGGGATCCTTTATCCACAAGTACATGGAAAGAAAACCAATGTTTGCAACTAATCAATAGTGAAATTTGCGGTAATATGGAGTCCTCTCTTAGTGGATGCAAATATTTTATTCTTTTCATATATTATTTTTCAAGAATGACTTGAGTGTATTTTGTAAATGGGAAATCAAGATAATTAGAAAAAATCACATGATTTCAACAATTAATTGAAAATTCCACCTAGGAAAATATTTCCACCTTGAGAATAGATAATGGGGGCGGATTCACTTCAAATGAATTCAATGATTATTGTAGGAAAAATGGAATAAAAATAAAATTGACTAATTCTTATACTCCACAATGGAATGGAATCACAAAAAGAATGAATGACACATAGATGGGAATGAACCGATTTATGTTTCCCTTAAAGGGGTTGGTATTGGGTAAAGGTAGTTAATTATTTTTAAGGTCATGGCCAAGTGCGAATCAAAATTGTTTTATGACCCCCTTATTTTTGGGAGAAGGGACATGCTTCCATACAATGATTTGACTAATAAAATCAAAAGATGTGTGCATACTCTGCTCTAATCTAGATTTGAACTTATGACGTCTTACGAAATAACATGTATTCTTAACCATTGGAAATCGATCTCCCACATCATCCTTAGATGGAATTACTCCACTTGAAGCCTGGTAGGGTACTAAATATTTATTAAATCATCTTTGAACTTTCAGTTTCACTTTCTATGTTAGATTATGAGTTTCTATAAAATCACGAATTTTGAAATCACATAGATGTGAGTTGTACTCCTTATCTATGATGAGTTGTTGAGATGGTCTTCTAATGAGTTGTCAATGAGATATAGATCTAGAATGGCTTAATTAATGTATTATAAATTCAAATCCAAATATAAATACAATAATTTCGAAAAATTACTTAAGAGGTTTTCTGCCATTTGGTTGTTTTGTCTTGCTTGCATAATTATTAACATTCCATGCCTTAGTTCTTAAGTAAAAAAGGAATAAGATAGAAAATCGCAGTATGAAATGCATTCTTATAGGTTATTCAAATGAAATAAAGGATACACGTTCTTATATAATTGGAAGTTTATTATTAATTGGGATGTTGTATTTAATGAAATAGAAAATCAAACAATGCAAGAGCTTGATAATCTCATTAGTCAATTGGAAAAGAAATAAAATAAAATAATTCCTCAAAGAATATCAAACTGCATTGAGAAAGACATAGCCCCTTGTATGGATATTCATGAATTAGATAAGTCTTCTTTAGATGATGATTATTTAACACATAACCGATCTACTATAGTAATTTCACCACAAGGACAACATAGTAGAAAAAAATGGTTCACGCAATTACTAAAAGATGCTGATGAGGATGAAAAAAATAGGGATACGAAGTTCAAGTCAATTAAAATTTTCCTTAGCCACTCATGATTTCGTTGAACCGACAAGTTTTGCATAAGCAATGAAAAATAAGGAATGGAAGAAAGAAATGGTTGATAAATATGATGTTGGAATCATGGTGCCAGCCAGGTTGGAATTGATGCCAATAGGCCAATGAGCTTGTGTACGATGATCAGGTGGTTAGATAGGTTGTTGAGGCTAGGATATTGTGATGATACTTTGGTGTTTGTCAGAATTTTGTTGATGCACTTGTGATGATGATCTGGTATTTTTTAATTTTATTAGGTATTGTAACAAATTTGTAGGAGTATGTAGAGGTTGGACAAGGTCTGGAGGTGCCTAGCAAAGTTATGTACAGAGTGTGGTATATTTCTAGGTAGAGAAACTATAATTTTCCTTTAGTTAGAGAAAATTCACTGGGATAAAAACTAGCACATAATGATGAATATTTCAACAACTTCGTTGGGTGCCCACCTATATCCATGTGGTGATCATGTATATGAGATAGTTTGATCCCCACAATGATGCATGTAGGTGAAGAAAAGTAAAAACCAAGGGCTAAACTATCAAATTACCCACGTTATCTTATGTGATCAAGGTGGTTCAACGTTTAATTGTCATTGTAAACAAAATCCATCAATAAATCTATGGTATTTTTAAAGTTAATTAAGGGGTAGATGGATTATAAATAATTAAGGACATCCATTAGTTTGGGTGTACAATTTAGAAATCTATCTCTTGACTATGGCACCAATGATCATTGCATTTTATGAATTTTTATTCGTTTTGGGACAGGTTCATAGGAGTGTGATTAACCATCATATTGACACTAGTTGAGATCCATGTTTGTTCCTTGTATATATTGTTTTTTCTCTAAAGCCTGTGTGTTATGCACATAAGTGCCAAACTATTTTTTCAGAGATCTGATGCAGGTGAGCTGATGAAGGTGTGAGAGCTCTAATATAATGTTTCATTGTAGTTTATTTGGTGTATTTTAATATATGGTTTCTCCTTTACCATGCAAAAATACAATAGCATTATATATTCTATACTTCTCTGTCTTGTATTAAAATAGTAATTTGGTTGATTTTTGGTGGTCACTAAAATTATTGTGAAGTGTATTGTTTGATTTGGACTTTGTAACTATCTCAGCCATGAAGAAGTGAATTTATTCACTAACCTAATGATGTGTAAATATTAGAATCCTATAGTCAAAGATAAATATTGTTGTTCTCAGCTCTAGACATGAGCGAAGGTTCAAGGGGGCGAATCTTTGATATAGAGAGAGACTAAATTTTGAACATAATGCGAACAATAAAAGTTAAATATTGTGATTGTTCACATATCCTTTGTTTGAATGCAACTAAGTGACTAGTGTGCATGTCCAAATATGTGACTGAGTATTTTCATTTGATAACCGAGGCACACTTGTAGTGATGGACAAAGAGATAAATATTCATTTATATATATATATATATTGGTTTGTGAGTGGTTCATGCTAGGGCGTTGGCGATCTGTCTCTATGAATTTGTATAATAGCTTGATGATATAATGAGCCAAGTTTATTTTTTGATGTTGTAGTTGATAAATACTTGTATTGAAAAAGATGTGGTAGTGTTTTCATATTAATGTACTTTTTGACAAAGGTTAATGGAAAGATTTTGTATGACAATAGTGTTTCATGATTAACATCTTATTTTGTAGGTTTTATGGTTAAGTGGGTTTGTGAAAGATACATATGTTATTGTGTATTTCTGTATGGCTGAGTTTTATGTGGTAAAGATCCAAGGATGTCATGATTACATGCTATGAGTTTTATTGATTTGTTGGCTAGGGTATATATGTTGGTTTGAGAAACTTGTATTTGAGCTTGTTGTTGTTTTTCATGGGTTTTTGGTTATATTTATGAGAAGATAAGTTATAACAGAGATATTGATATATGAGTAAAATTTTAGGCTGCCATAATTTGATCTACATTTAGTTGATGTATTAGGTTGATACAAAGTTGTTTGAGATGCAAAATATGGTATATGGTTGAACTATTGTCTTGTTCTTCTTGTATGAGTTAATTTTTTGAGAAGGGTGATTGTATGATGGGAGTGAGGTTGCCTGTGTTGGAACATAGATTTGAATGGTGAAGCTAGAATTTATATACAGACATATTGTGATTGTAGAGGCTTATTTCAGGTGAAATTTTGTATGGATAAAACGTTTTTTGCATTATATTGAGTTTGATGATTGAGATTTATTATCATATGTTGTTGGGTAATGTCATAAGAAGGCTAGTGTGGTTAAGAGAATTGTGATGTTGCTAAGAATAATATTTGGCATTATATTGATGTTCTTGTTGAGTGATAAGGGTTTGTTATTGGTTAATGTATTCATGGGAATTTATGTTAGAATATTTTAAGTTGTTGAGTAGAAATTATGTGAGCAATGTTAAGATTGGATTTTGGTCGTAGAACTTGATACTACCAGGGTTTCTTCCAAGTTTGATAAGGTACATAAGGGTTTATTATTGATGAGAGAACATATTTGTTTTTTTTTACTAGATACAATAAAATTGGTTCATAAATGGATGTTTATATCAGATTGATTATTGATTTATGTAGATTTTCATTGCAGGGAGAGCTTGGTTGTCAGGTCAAATTTGTATTTAGTTATTGAGTAGAAATTTATATGCGTGTCCAATTTGAAAATTGGATGAAACATGGCCTACATGATTTGAGATTATTGCGGGTGGATCCAGTGTGAAATATTATAAAACTAGTTCCAGAAGAAGTATAAGGTTGGAGCCTTCAGTAAGGGAGTGGTAGTTTCCTTTCGGCGGTGGAAATAAAACTAGATCAGGGATTGGTGGCTTCCTTCCAATGGTAACTCGAAAAATAATAGAAGGTGGTAGCCTCTAACAAGTAGGAGCCTGTGCATTGGTACAAGTATATGCCAGAAACAAATTTAAAAGAAGGTTTTATTTATGTTAAAAATAAGAATACAAAGACAACGACAATGATGGTTTTTTTTATTTTGGTTTTCCACCGAATATGTGGCATTCCTATGTGATGAAATTCTGACTTGTTGATGTGTTGCACTCTTATGGTTAACATGTCTTTATGATTATATATTTTTCATGGTTTACTACTTATAATTATATCTACTGTCATAATGTGATATTAGTTAAGTGATGATTAGTTAACAAGGCAAAGAAAAGTATAAACTAGGTAAAACTTGATTCAACACAAAAATATTGATTTACCACGCCTCCCCCTTCTCAGTATTTCTAACGTATAACTTAGTAATTGCAAATGGAACATGGAAATTTGAATATTATATGGTAAATGTTAAACCCATTAGGTACAATTGGGTTTACTGAATTAAGCACAAATAAAATGTTGAAGTAATTAATTATGAAGTAATACTTGTTGCTAAAGGATTTTTTCGAAAAAAAAGGATTGACTATGAAGAAACATTTTCCCTTACAACAAATTGGAACACAATAAGGATGGTGATAAATTTGGTTGCATCGTATGATTGGATACTTCATCAAATTAATTTGAAAATTTCCTTTCTTAAAGGTGATTTTAAAAACTAAGTCTATATGACTCAACGCCTAGGACTTGAAGTTAAAGGGAGAAACAGAAAGTTTGTAAACTTATAAAATATTTATATGGCCTGATATAAGCACCCATAACATGGTATGCCAAATTGGATGAATACCTTAAGCACATTGGTTTTCATTTTAATGATTGTAGTGATACTCTATATTTAAGGAGGAAAGGTCAAAACTTGGTCATCATTACTATTTATGTTGATGAATTAATTAGTACAGTCAAGCAAGTCAAACACGAAGTTCAAAAGGAATTCAAAATGACAAACTCAAGGCCACATTGGTACTAACTTGGAGTATAATTTTTATAACAACAACATGAATTCTTCCTTATTCAAACTAAGTATGTTATATAATTGATGAAGAAGTGTGGCATGATAGATTGTAAAACCTATCTTACTCCTATGCATAAAAGCGTCAAACTTTAAAAAATTGAAAGCGGGGGGGAGGGGGGAGTTGGTGAACAATACAATATGTAGATATTTGAACGGAACCCTTATTTACTTGACAAGTACATGTTTAGATTTGTCATATGCAGCCATCATTATTTAATTCATGTAGGCACCAAGAGAAAGTCACGAGAATGTAAAAAAAAGGGTTCTTAGGAATATATAGGGAACAAAATATTATGGACTTCTTTATAAGAAAAATAATGAATTTAAATATGTCACATATTTAGTTTGCAAACTTTGCAAGATATATTGATGCTATAACACCATGCTATGTCAACACCAAGTATCACTTCCTTGGACTCTCATCAACAACAAAATAATTTAGCTATATGTTCTCCATTTGAAGATCCAACTTCAAGCATTTTCACTTAGCCAATAGAAAAAACAAAATTTGACAAGTTTAGAGAAAAACTCGCCATTTGCAAAAATAAACTTTAGGATTAAAAAGGGGAATGCTAACCTCATAATCCTAAAGATTATTTAGTTTGATAGTTAGATAGTCTTCCTAGATTAATAAGTTATTCTATAATATATTATTTCTAAAACAATAGAGCTAATTCTAGAAGTGTTGAATTCTTAGAAGATAAATAGGCCTTGTCACAACCTTTCCATAGTGATTACCCTTGAGTTTTTTATCAAAGACAAATAGCATGTTGAGATGAG